>CM062812.1:884086501-884369618 GCA_031772625.1 Pinus tabuliformis
TCTCCCTTTTGTTGCCTTGACAATTGTTGACACACATTGTCACACCCTTGCACATTTTGGCATGCCTTAGCACTTGGCACATATTAGCATGTTTGACATGCCTTAACACTATCTAGCATATGTTAGCATGCTTAACATCCTGTATCACACCTTAGCACTGATTCCCTCACAACTAGCCTTACATTTTTCGCAATATGGGAACACAATCAAGTCCCTAACTACTACAATTCATGTGACATTGGCCTACTTTAGCCACAAAAACTTGACCAATTGGGCCTACTATAACTAGACCATGCCTTGTTCACTTAAGAACTACCTATAACTCATATTAGGCCACTCATGCCCGAGCTCAAATTGTCCCACTTAAGAAGTTACCAAGACAAGGATCACATATGGCCATGGCCATAAAATAACTAAGCAACACAACTTACAATTAGGGAATATTTCACATGTATGTCTAGTTCATATAAGTATTAGAGAAATGACTGAGAGTTTGCAAGAACCATAAGATTCTAGGAGTCAAGCAAGCTCACAAAAAGATAAGAAGTCCCTCAAGAAAGATAAGAATGATAATAAATTATCACCAATGTATTATGTTCGTACAAGGTGTTGCAAAATATTGGTACTATGGCATACAAATTGGAGATTCCTGCAGTTTCCCAAGTGCACCTAGTTTTCCATGTTTCATGTTTAAATAAGGTTATTGGTGACAAGCTCCCAGTTCAAACAATATTGCTAGAACTTGACGAGGAAGGAAAAATCATATTGGAACCTAGAGCGGTCACATAAACAAGAACTCGACAGCTACGAAATCGATGAATTTCGGAGTATCTCATTATGTGGAAGAACTTACCAGCTGAAGATTCCACATAGGAGGATGAGAATTTTATACAGAAGCATCAAGAACTACTCAATCGTTGAGTACAACACTTTTTTGAAGGAGAGGGGCATGTTAGGTCCCTATAATACTAGTGATTCCCCCATTATTATTGTCATTGTAGCCCTTATTGTTATTGTTGTGCCCTTATATTATTATTGTTACACCGGCTTTGATTATATTGTGATCCCTTAGACTGTTATATATAGAAAGGAGGATTTTTCATTTGTATCATCCAAGAGTTGTTCATTTGTGTAATGTAAAGGAGATTTCCCCCTCGAAGAGGCTGATTCTGAAGTCGTTGATCTATATTTTCTATCTTTTTGTGAGTTGGTTTCTTAACAGACAAGGCTCACGTCCAACTATGGTCGTAAAACAACTAAGCAACATAGTTTACATCTTGACATGACTTAGAATCCCTTGACACTATGTGGCACGTGTTAGCATCCCCTACATTACTTGGCATGCTTTGGCACTCCCTAGCACACCCTAGCACTCCCCGACAACGTCTATCACTCTAACATTCCATGGAACTACCTAACATATAACCTTGTCACTCCCTCCTTAGCACACTGGAACTCGTTGACACTCCCTATCACACACTCTTATTCATTCATTTCCATGAACCTAGTGCTCCCTTGTATTTCATTGGAACTCCCTAACACTCCCTGACATGCATTGGTACACCTTGGCACCTGTCACATCTTGGCACAATGCCTTGGCACTCTATTATTCCTTAGCACTACCTAACATACCTTGTCACTCCCTCCTTAGCACACCTAGAACTCGTTGACACTGTCCATCAAACACTCTTATTCATTAAGTTCCATGCATTTGAAACTAGTTTTTATCCCTGGTGTTTCCATGGCATACGTTGGCACACCCTGGCACCAAGCACATCATGGCATGCCTTAACACTTAGCATGTCTTGGTATGCCTAACATGCCTTGTAACTATTTAGCATGTACTATCACTTCACGACATTCCCTGGCACACCTTGGCACTCCCTACTTTCATGCCCTCATAGATAGCCTTACTTTTTTTGCAACTTGGGAACCCAACCAAGTCATTGGAAAAATAGTGTTGAACCCAGTACAAAGTCTCCCTTTGTCTGAAATTTCTATGCCTAAATCCTTATCGTAATTATAAGCTTACCTCCTGCAAATCCTCTTCTAAACTTCCCTTAACATACTTCGTCCTTGGCACACTTGGAATTTGTTGACACTCCCTAGCACACATTCTTATTCATTCATTTCCATGCATTTTGACCTAGTTCTCCCTTGTGATGCCCTGACACTCCCTAACACTCATCGCCATCCATTAACACTATTTGGCATGTGTTAGCATTTCTTTTCATTCCTTGGCATGCCCTCGCATTCCCTAAATATCATTCCCTCACAACTATGCTTATGTTTTTTTCAACTTGGGGACCCAACCAATTCTTTGCTCGACTACAACAACTTGACCAAGTTACGGTCACTACAACTAGACTATGCCTTGTGCTGGAATATTTTATCTCTCATGCTCAAGGATGATATTTTATCTTCACTTGTTGAACCACTTCTGCATAAGGATGATATTTGGTGAGTTCTTCCTCCTAGAGCATGACAATGGTTCTCAAACAACTTGTCTAATTAGATAAAGGGAACAAACTACAAGCCTCCATTCAATATGCGTGATGGAATGTCATGGTTGTGATGGAAAAAACTTGATTGCATTTTCTTTTGTCACAACAATGATGCATGTAGAACACCCAAATTCATCACCACCATCACCCAATTTTCAATCGCCCTAAACATTATTTTTCATTATGCATTGTCTTATGCTCACACTTCCCTCAAGCCTCGAGCAATCACCATGTGGAGTATGCTGGTCACATGGGTACCAAACTATCCTCCTCTTATGTTCACATCCCTATCACCCTATCTAGAGGTTGACCACAACACTTTTCCCTTAAGGGTTTTGGCCCACTTTAAGGTGACTTAAAATCAATGAGATTTTGCAAAAAAATGAGTGGATTAAGGTGGAAATTTGCCTCACTAAAAAAAAAAAAAGAGAAGAAGAAGAATAAGAAGAAACTCGTTGGAAAAAGTAAAGTTTAACCACTTATTAACCCATTCCAATATATCAACATTTGCATGCACATATACGTGGTTAAAAGCCCACATCCTTGTGCTCCTTATGGCTTACAATGTTTTCGTAGGGGAGAGGATAACCTCACATTTTATAAGGGGCCATTGGAGACCTCCCTTCAACAAGTGGGAACAATACAACCACAAGAATGTTGGGATCATCAATTTTATTTCCAAAATTACACATAACTACCATCTTGACATTAATCCTCATTTACTTATGCATTTGTCATAGGCACACTCAAAACCATTCTTCCAAATTGATATTCTCATCAATGAAAATGGATGAATAATCACTACTATAAAAATGTTAGGAGTCAATGGCCAAATAAAATACATACCAATTTTCTTTGTTGGTTTAATAAAAAAAATTCAAAACTAATGGAAATAAATAATGAGTTTCCCATCATTAAGCTACAATTCCGTTCGCTTAAAATTTTACTACAAACACAAAGCCAATCAATTATAACCAACCATAACTTTTTACCAAGAACAATGTATTTAAAACAACTTCTTGAACCTTATCACAATTGGGTCAAAAATGTCACCCCATAAAATTTGAAATTGAATAGAGGGAATAACATCCCATTGTACCAACCACTAAATTGTCTTAACCACTAAATTGTCTCAAAAGAGACAACTCATACCTCTTACTTATCCAAAATATTAATACTTAATAGAAAGGAAAGATACCAACATTAAAAATATTTTTAAGACAAAGTCCCGAAACATCACACCTAGACCTAAACAAAAACGCTATATTATCACCCCCTCCCAAAAAAAGTTCACCAAAATTTTAAATATCACCCAATGCCCCCAAAAAAATAAGAAAAAAGCCATCCAAATTTCACATAACAAAATTGCACAGAAGACACAGGCGTCGTGAGGAGGAAAACTGCCACCAAATCCCCAACCTAGCCATTTCACCCAACAACAAACAAAGAATGGAAATTTTTTGGTTGAACATAGGGTGGACATTTTTTGGTTTTGAGATCTAGAGCATTACAATTTCATTCAGCACAATTCGTTGATTTCAAAAAAATTTGGACTCTTTTCCAGTTTATTTTCCATAGTTCATGTAAAACGCATGTATTCTTTGGCTCTACCCTTCTTATTATGTTTATTGTCTTAGTTGTATTGAATTTAAATCATTTTCGAGCTCTTCTCAATGGATTTTGGCAGTGCATGCTTTGGTTTTATTTCCTGTTGTTATATGGATAACCACAAAACTCTGGAACCTCGCTCCTTTTTATTTCAATTTTTTTCAATGGAAATTAAATCCAATTAATTTGTTTTATTTGAAATTTTATCAATGCATAAACTTAGACTAACTAGAAAAATGAGACTTGGATGAAAATATGACAATCTAAGTGCCATGTAGTTGAAACCATGTCCTTTTAGTCAAATCTACACCTTATAAAAACGAGGTTGGATAAAAAAATGACAATCTGAGTGCCCTAGAGTCGACGCCATGCCCTTTCAGTCGAATCCAATACATTAAAAAAAAAATCTTCTTTTGTTTGCTGGTGTCAGTTCTAATAAACCTAGTCACAACAGGTCACAAATTGAAAACACAGAAAAGGAAAGAAAAAGAACACCAGGAAGTTTTTTGAACCTGTACAAATGCAATCAATTTTTTTTAAACATTGTTATGCTTTAAGTTCTACAGGATACTTCCATTTGACTATTTTTCCAAGCACTTTGTCTAAGATCCTAGTATATATTTTTTTCAATACATCATTGTGACAAATGTGTGGTTACCAACACTATATCCCTTGAAGACACTTGTAACAAAATTCTGGTTTTAGGTTGAAAGAACTTATACAAAGTGTTGAGATGAAGTAGTATATACCCTGATTTTATTTTCCAGTAAATGACACTTGTTTTGGTACTAATATAAGTTATGATCTCTATTGATGATAGAGTGTTTTATAAATGTGGAAGTAGAAGCCTTGCGCCTAAATCAACTTGGACATAGCCTGAATATTAAAATTTTGACCTTGTTGGACATTGCAAACATTCCAACTAGAAGATTATTACTATAATTAATTTAAATTTTACTCATCTCCCCAATCTTAAAGTCCCCTTGATTGCATGACGTGATGGTGTTCAAAGACAGATTCATTCCTTCTCAAGTTTGGTTCAATAGAAGCTCATTTGGTTGTAGCAAAAGAAATGTATGCAGTCTCGCAAAGTGATGTGAAAGATAATGTTGGTTCATTTTTTTTTTCAACTGAAGGATTTTTTCCCATTGGTCTAGGAGTAGCTCTGAATAGGCATTAAGGTTGGGAAGTCTATGGATGGCCTTCTTATGGGAGCATTGAAGAATCTTCATTGCAATACAAAGGGGTTTTAGCTAACAACAATAGGAGCAAGAGGTGTGGATATCCTAGTAAAATTACTAACAAATGGGCATTATATTGCTCGAGCAAATGCATGTTTTCTCCTTACTAGTATGATGTTTGTAGAAGAGTTTGTTTTCTCCCAAGTTTTGCAAGATGGAGCTAATAAACAACTTAAGATTTTTCAACCTGGAAATGAAATCTCAATTTGAATAGAGGTTGTTGGTGCACTCAAAACTCTTTTTTGGAATTGAAGGATGCAAGAAGTGATATTATAAATGCTAATGGTATTTCAAGTTTGATAGATGCAACAATTTCTTGTTCAAAAGAGTTGATGCAAGGAGAATTCACACAAGCATTTCAAGAAAATGCAATGTGTGCTCTGGCTAACATATCAGGTGGACTATCTTTAGTAATTTCAAGTCTTGGTGAAAGTGTTTAGCCTTACACATTAGATTCTCAGATTGCTTACTCTGTTGAGGCATTAGCTTTAGCACACAGTCGTTGAGGGAGTGAAAAAACTCAAGTGTGGTAAATCCAGTATTTACTGAACAAGTATTGACTAAGCAATTCAAGGCTCAATCATATTTTCTTGTTCAAGAACATACAATAGAAACCTTTACTAGCTTGTAGAGTAATAGGCACTTAAGTAGCAAGCTCCAAAATGCAGAAACAAAGTGTTTTCTTGTGGGCTTAATCACAGTTGCTTCAGATGAAGTTCAAGAGTAGTTCATAAGGTCTCATCAAATTATCCGCAACAGTGAAAGGAATTTTTTGAATGAAATGATAGGGATAGGATTGGACCTCACTGCATTTCCTACATTGTTATTATTATAGGTCACTTTAACACTGTGAATATGCATGAAGCATATAGGATTAATAAGGAAAGGATAGAAATAATGTCACAAAGTAAATGAAGGCTTTCAGGAATAGAAAGATGGTGAGTAGCATCTAGGAGTGGAGGTGCAATCTTCTTCATCCTCCTCCTCAGAGCTATGATTCTATGTCGACAAAGTAGGAAAATAGGGAGAAGACAACTTTGGACAGATCTAATGTACCAAATTTGGTGCAGGAAATTGAAGAAAAAATGGAAAATATAGGGCTTTAGAAGAACAAATTATCACTCATTTGGAGTCAAACAGTTTCCAATGGCTACTTATTTTGAGGGATCCTTGCTGCAACAAAATTTTGGACATTACAAGTGAAATCCCTTGCAAGGATGTGGCTAAGAGAATGGCTCAAAGGATTTGAAGCCATCGTTGTGTTGGAAAAATTAGATTATGACAACATTTAATTCACTTTTTCCATTAATGAAAATTATTTGTGATTCATATTCTTCTTCTTCTTTTTTATTTTTATGTTCTTATCATCAAATAAATGTTCAAAACAGGAAGATCACAACCATACACCATGAACACAAGATATAGACTCCAAGCCAAGGAAAAACCCCTAGAAGGGGAAAACCCATAAATAAATTCTCTTCCTATAGAATCAACTTCAAATGAGACTTCCAAGATCAAACCCTTGACCCAGGCTACCACCAAGAACCAAGTCAACCAACTAATATTCTCTTTTGTAATGCAAGACAAGATATCCAAGGGTAGCAAGGTAAGATTTCTTCTAGCCTTTCGTCCTTGCCAAAGTAGCTTGCAACATATTTGGTAGTTTCGTAACTGAGGTAACCCTAGAAACCCAACTACATTCCTTCATCCTTTTTCAGAGTATCATTTCCATTCAATATGGAGTATATACTAATATTGTCATAATGCTTCTTCCAAGGGTCTTCCAAGATGATGAATCTTACATGATCATGATGATCCATCTAATAAGAATGACTTCCTCTAACATAATGTTAGACAATGTATGAACGAACTCTTATTCAAGATGGTCCCTAGGATTTTCATTCTTAAAAGACTAGATGATTGAGCAATTCAAACAAGTAGACTTTTAAATATGCTACTATCACATGCTTCTATCTATGATGCCATACTAAAACAAGATTCCATAATGATACATGCTTACTCCTTTGATGACCTTGTTAGCATCAGATTTTTCAGGGTCCTTACAGTTCCCTCCTTCCATCATGCTTATTATTATAAAGCATAAGGACTACTTTACTTATCCATCCTTCTCATTTTGCTTCCTTCATTGTGTACCTGCAACATTCCTTGACATGCATAACCAAGAAAAATATATACAATAGGATGATGACGATATAGGGTTTCCATGAATTCCTTAGAGGGTGAATTCCTATGGTACTTAGACACAAACCCTAAACTTGATATTTCCCTTGGAAACATCAGCCCTAGGGTTTATATGTCATATCCTATATTTCATTCAATTCTACCCTCGCTAAGTTTTACCATATACCTTAAATTATATGCAAACCTTATAAGTCAAGAGATAAGATTTCTTATGAGGGAACAAACATATTAGGGTTAGGGTGTGTTACTAGGATTTTCTTATTCAAGTTTTCTCTAGGGTTTACATTCCCTAGATACTAGAGGCCTTCAACAAGATGAGGCCTACAAACGCTAGATGCAACAAAACCCTAATGCATACTTTATATAGACCCTTAAGCAAGAACAATGTAAATGAGTATTTACTACCTTAAGATCACACATACCTTCTGGCAGCCTTACCTCATCCTTTCCTGTAAAGGATTTGTCTTCAGTTTATTTGAAGGAGACTATTTTCCAAGGATTCCATCTCATAGTTGAAGTTTTTTTTCCTTTAGAACTGCTTCAAGAGAGGCTTTCAAAGATGTCAAGACATGATTCTCTTCTCAAGGTGACTAACCTATTGCTCCTCTTTTAATTCTAGTAAGGGCATGTTGTAGATGTTTCTACAGATCCTCAAACTGGATGCCTACCACAATTCCTTGCTTCAAACTAATTGTTGAATGGAATTCATCAATCCATTCTTTATTTAAATCCCTTGTTGATGGAATCAATCTTACACTATCATAGTGCAACGTCAATCCTCTGGTTAGGGCTTATTGCAGTCCACGTCAAACCTTATTAGAGGTTCCAAATAGGCCTCCTATAGTTGTAGTCTTCCTTTCTTAGCCTCCTACTTCCATACATTGACACCTGGGCTAATATCTGTTTTAGAAATAAGCCTCTTTGGGATCCTTATTTGTCATTTAACAAGGTTTGGCTTTTCTACAATTTATTCCAACAAACTTTGACTCATACCATAGAAAGAGTGATCACCTGTACCATGCAAAGTTAGTTCCAAAAAAACATCCAGATTTGTCCTTCAAGTCTTGGCCTATTCCATAGATTAATTCAACCCTCAAATAATCATGAAAATAATGCTCCATTCAAATATTTGTGTTTCAATTATGGATGCAACTAGGCTTATTTATTCACTCTTCTTGTAACTAGGCTTTTTTGCACTTCTTTGAGAAATTAGACCTCTGATTAGGGCACATTGTAACCATTGTTACAACTCTTCTAACTCAGCCTAATTCCTTCTCAAGTGACTGTGACTAGGTTTCTTTAATAAGGTTCTTAACTCGTTGCCCCTTTATCTTCTTGCCAGCATATTGTAGGATTTTTCGGTCCTTTAACACTTGCAAGTCACGGCTTGCACCTGGGGCATACTATAGAGAAATCAGACCTGATTTTGTATTTTTAAGAAAAACGATCACAAAACTCGTTTTCCTCCTTGCTGGTTGTTCCTCCAGTCTTTGTTTGTTTTCAAAAAGGATAGACACAAAACAATCCTCTTTTTCTTGACTTTCGAAACTCTGGACAATGTTTTTCTAACTACCATGCATTTATCCTAAGCTCTGATACCGTGTTGGATAATTTAGATTATGACAACATTTAATTCACTTTTTCCATTCGTGAAAGTTATTTGTCACTTATATTCTTCTTCTTCTTTGTTATGCTTATGTTCTTATCATCAAATACATGCTAAAAATACGAGGATCACTGGTTCACAACCATACACAATGAACACAAGATATAGGCTCCAAGCTAAGGAAAAACCCCTCCAAGCGGAAAACCAAGAAATAACTTCTCTTCTTATAGAATTAACTTCAAAGGAGACTTCCAAGACTAAACCCTAGACCTAGGTTGCCACCAAGAACCATGTCAACCAACCAATCTTCTCTTCTGCAATGCAAGACAAGATATCCAAGGGTAGTGAGGCGAGAGTTGTTCTAGCCTTTTCGTCCTTGCCAAAGCAACCTACAACATCTTCAATAGTTTTGTACTTGAGGTAACCTTAGAAACCCTAGGGTATTTGCATGTGTGAGCAATAGCTGGCAAGATTTCAAATCTTTGCTTAATTCTAGAACTTCCTCCTTCTTCACTATCCTTCCTTCGTCTTCTATGACCCTCACATTCCTTTTTCATTTAGACAATGAACCAAGAATGTGATTGCTTTAGTATCTCATAAATTAGGTCGAATACTTCCTTTATATAGCCTTTCTTAGGGCTCAAATATCCCTCACAAATCTGACTTGGTTCTTAGGATCCTTCTAGACATTTCCATATACAAAATGTTTTTTCTTTTAATGATACAAATGCTCAAAAGGGTCTTTAACGATAACAATGACTCTTTGACTCATGATAAACCTAGGAGACCTAATGACAAGGCATGAAACCCATTCTTTTCAAAAATATAAATGTTCCTTTGTTCTTTACATCATTTTCTTTCTCATTTTGATTGACAAATAATATTTGCATCATGAGAAGAGTCAAATGACAATTATGGAGACTGAAACTAGTTACAATTTCCAACACATTGTTCTCTAGGAGACTTTCGATGGTGGATTGTCAATAAAAGAGAAGCAAGAGTAGTTTTATTTCAATTAAAGGTGGAAGTATTGGACCTAGTCCTTGAGCCTAGAAACAAGGAAAAAAACTCAGCACCACCTTGGTTTGACCATCAATCTCTGTGTGGAACAAAGTCAATACTGATTTTTTTTCCAAACTTCTTCCATGAGCCTGCCAAAATTTGTTGAGAAACCTCAAATCCCTATAGGACATGATTATGGTTGGGTAGCCAAAATTTGTCCAGATAAGATAAAAAAAGAATGAGTCACTAGTTTTGCCATAGGAATGAAAATAATTATTTTTGGTAATTAGCACACTGCAAAAAAATACACTGATTTTGTAACTAAATGATGTGTAAATCATTGATCAAATTTGGAGTGTGGTGCAACAACAGTTGCTCTCAATTACTAATCATCATTTCAAAAATATTACTGACTAGGTTATCTAATATTAGCATATGCTTCATAGCTGCTTTAAATTCCAATATTGTTTTTATTGGAATTTGTTGGGATATACACGCCTTGGTATTTTCATTACTTCAACCGATACATAACTAAGATGAAGTGCTCACTAAACCCACAGATATGCATAAATGGGTTATGTATGTCATTGATTATAAATAACAATAGGAAGGAGTCAATTTGCAAAGGCAGCGAGATAATTCTCAAGTATGAAAAATATTATATCTTGTGTTCTACATAGTTCATCTATAATGCTGCCAAAACAGGATTGAGATCATTAACCATTGATATGTTGTTGAGTGTTATCGTGTACTTACCTAAAAAATTTCGAGAGAAATAAGCAAAATGTATTTGTAAAGGTCAGAGCACTCGTAGAACTCATGTATTTATATTGTATCTAGCTAGTATATATCATGAGATGTCCATGGAACAACAATAATGTTGCATTCATTGTTCAAGATAAAGATAGTCAAATTGCCCTAGGTTGTGGGTAATTCTTGGAAGAATACTCTTACATTTACTACACATTCCTCTAAGGCATTGCCATGGCTTCATTCTTGAGTCATGACACAGTTATGGGGATAACATCTACCCACAAAACAACAGGGGAATTCATTACTAAGGTGACAATGGTGGTCGATCCTATTGTTGCTGAGGATCTAGTGTGGCCTAACACCAAGGTACTAAATTTTGTGGTAATAGGACTAAACAAAGATGTTTGATGTGATGATCTTTTCCCTTCATGTTACATACTATGCATGTAGCTCTATACAAAGTCCATGAAATAGAGGATATTTTTGGGCTTTTGGAGTGTGGTATGGAGGTTGTTCTTGTTGCTTTGCAGAAATATTTAATCCCTAACATATACAACAAAGGAGGAAGATAATACAACTATCATGCTATGTGTTAAGTGATATTTGGAGCTATAGTGTTCATTCACAATTTTTTTTTGCTAAAAGTGATGGAGTAGATTTAGTTATTATAGCTTTGGTTTGCTATGGTGATGATGAATAGACATATGCAAGATGAATATATGTCCCTCTCCTGACATGTAATGCCCAAAGGAACCTGTCATCAACCCAAACTCACACACCACATTTCTTTTATTATCCTTGATTTCCCATTTAGATAAGGACCCTTTCCCCTTCCATTATTACTATTCACTTTGCTGCATCCTATACTAGAATTTCAGTATTTAATATCCCCCCTGGTTCTTGCAAAAGGGGATTCCTTGAGAAAAGAAAGAGATTGATTTTTTTGAGCAATATGAATAGGTGAAAAAGTGGGAAAATTTCTCTTTTCTTTACTTTCTCACAATTACAAGGCTTACTGATATCCTTTTACGCAAAATTTTCCATATTTTTCTGCTACTATATAACCTGTAATAGATGCCTAAACTACTAATTATTTTAGAAAAGATATACTAAATAACAATGAGATGTCTTGTTGCTTCCTCTAGTCATGTGTCATTGCATGATGGCTCCTGTTCTCCAATGCCCATGACTTTTATCATCTGAACCATTATGTTCTTGTCCTTATTCTCACATTGGTCTAGCATCATCAAATTAGAGGTTGTCGAAAATGAACCTCTATTCATTGGCCTGGCATCCTTTTATTAGAGGTCATTGAAAATGAATCTTTGTTTAGATTTTCAACTAATTTTTTTAAGAAATTGCACTGTCTCAAGGAGGGCCAATTGTTCTTTGATTTGCACTAGAGTGCTTATAATTTATACAATTTGAGCTACTCATTTCTGCTCATATCCATTAAATATGGAAATGGGAGTGAGAATGGAAGCTTTGTTACCATCTACCATGTCTTCATGTTTCCATAAAATACTCCTTAATTTTAATAAATTTGACTTATTGTGAGACACAGATGATAAGCCTCTAGATCTGGGTGAAGATTGTATAGAGAGAGATTGAAAAGGCTCCAAATAAATCTGTCTCTATTAGTGAGTAGGCATGACACAAAACCACAAGTTGCAAATAGGTTGAGTAGTAAAACTCTCTCTGTACCATTTCCCAGGGGCTTAGAAACAAATCCATATTCCTAGAAACAAAGTATTTGGGAAAACATCCATTACCTGACTAAAAACCAAAATCAATAGACAAAGCGTGAACTGAATGTTAATAAGAACGACTTCCTGTCTAAAAATCAAGATTGGTTGTAGAAAATAAACATATAAGCCCAATTCCAAGGAGTAAAGTACAAAGATTTAAACTCAAATGTCCAATCCTCTGAATTTCAAATTCAAAACTAGTATGTCCATATCTAGAGAGATTAGAGATATGAGAAGCCAACTTCTGACCACAAATTATACTCAACAGAAGAAGAATAAACAAAGTGAAAAGTGAAAACCAAATCAAACCTAAAGAATGTTGTTGAATTCATGTAGAGATGCCCATCTTCCTCCCACTAGATTAAGGACGCATTTTCCATTATCCCACCTAGATCAAGGTGAATTAAATGCAAACCTTCATTACCACTCATCCCCCCCACCTTAGACATGTACGAGGGGGCTTTAAGTCTCTTCCTATTTATTTCTTTGTCTTGGTGGATGGGCTTGCACATGAAGGACACATGGCTTGATACATTTTAGGTACCTGAAATTTAATTAGCAAGGGGGAATTATGGAATAACTTGGGATGTCTAGAGCACCATTTACTCAAATCTCCCTATTTTCAATACTATTTCCTTGCTAGCTAGTGAGTCAGCTTAGTGATAATGGCTCCTTCACACATTTTGTGCTCATGTCAGAATTGAGGGAAGTCTGTGATCAACTAGGCATAGTTTCTTGATCACTAACTTCATAATTATGCTAGAGTCCCCCAAGACAATTTGTTACCAGATATGCTTTTCAATTTCCATTGCTAATCTTAACCTCTAGAGCAATGAGTAAGATACTTCCTGGTTATTGGATGATGTTCCCAAACTCCAAGCGCATGACAATTTAGTTTTTCCTCCAGGATCAATGAGGATCTCCCACGCACCTACCACCCCTTTTAATTATACTGTTACCCAGAGAAAGTGTTCATGGATACCAGACTGGTACTTGGACTATTTATCACTGGGTGCTCTAGGTGCATATCAAACCAAGGTTTAGATGAGTATCTACTAGTATTCATATTCAATGCACCTAGTGCATCAACTAGATAAAATTCATTGTTTTGTTGAAGGCTGACCTGCCACCACCTAGATTTTAGAGAACTGTTACCCAAAGGAAGCATTGATGGCTACCCTAACTCTTCCTAGACTTGCAAACCAACGAATTCTTGAGGTGCATGTCATACCAGTGTTTAGATGGTAATGTGTTGGTATTCATATTTAATGCACCCGGTGCATCAACTAAATTTAATGCATTGTCATGTTGAGGGATATCCATGCCTTTCCTGGACTGTAGAGCACTCTGCTTCTGTTGGTCCAATGATGCAGTTTACTTGGACATGTAGATATGCTTGCAGTAGAGGCTTCCATACAAAAGTTCATAAATCATGGTGGATATCTAGTGGCATGGATCTCAAATATGCTTTCATCCCTGTTGTTGTTTGTCCCTCGTGTGGCTCATTGAGAATCAGACTAGTGATGCTTGTTTTATTTTTCAACTAGTTGTTATTATTGGAATTCTAATGTATTCTCCCCATGGGATTTGAATGTTTGCACACAAGGTGGGAGACATTATTTATCATCAAGTGTAGTTACCTTTGGCTGTTGGGAATTGAACTAGTGACTAACATGAGTTCCATCCAATTCTGAACTACAAGGAAAATTCTACCTTAAGGGTCAGAGAACTTTTCCAAATTCCCATATTGAATGTGAAAACATTGGACAAACTAGGGATTGAATGCAGGTCCTGTCCTTGTTTCAACAATTTTCAAAGTAAGTAGGATGCTTGAATGAATATCTTACTTTGCATCACAGGCTTCAACAATTTGATACGATGCAAACAATTTGAGGGCCTTCTTATCCAAACTTCGATTGAATAGGGCTCAATATACCTCTAGATAACCATTTGACACCAAAGGCTCTTGCCTGAAATTAGCCTCCAAACATATTTTGTGGTGAAGGCTCTGGAAAAAAGATGAATGCCTTTTAATCCCAACCCTCCAAACTCTTTTTGGGTAGACCCCTTCTTCATTGATCCTTGCCCATATAAACCTGTCACTCATTCTCTTTATATTTTATAAGACACCCTTAGGAATAAAATCCAAAGACATCCAATAGATAGGAATAGATTTTAACCTAGCTTAAATAAGTCTCCCTTCTCTAGATAACCATCTGTTGCACCAGACAGAGAGCCTCTTTTCAATTTTAGTATATAAACAATCCCAATTTTTTATTCCATAATCATTAGGTTTTTATAGAAAAAACCTAAATACTTCAAACCATCTTGCAATTCTACTTTTTGATATGGAAATAACTGAGAAAATAATCTAATATCCCCATCATTCACTCCCACATGATATAGATGATATGCCCAGATCTATTTTCATATTTGTAGAAGTGTTGTGTAGGTATATCACCTTCTTAAGCTTTAGAGCACCCCTTCTTGATCCATCACAAAACAATAGTATGTCATCTACAGATAAGAGATGGGACAAATGGAGTTCTCCTAATCCTAATGAATTTGTGGGAACCAATCCTCTTCGCCTCATTCACATATATACAGATATTGTAAAAGAACATGTTACATTATATTACAATATATAACATATTATATGCTATTCCTAAGTTCTTTAATTGACTTATATGAAAATGGGATCTTGATAAAAATTAATTTGATCTTGATTTCATATATGTTTTGTATGTTTTAAGTCTTTTCTTTTCTCAATTCCAGATTTTACATATAATTTGTGTTCGTATTTACACACATAAACTGACAAACATAGATTTTATAAGTGGTTTTTGCATATAACCAACATGCATCACAAATCTTGGAAACTTTCTTGTGTGTGGGGGCATCTGATGAGACCTAGTATAGTGAACATGTATTATATTTGTATATTTATGTCAACATTATTATTATATCTTTTGCATGGCTTAGCCTAAATTGATCACTCACCCACTTTATTGCATTTTATTGGTGACATGGTCAAACTTAATGTTGAAAATAGTAGTGAGAGAAGGTCTTCTTGACTTGTGCCTTAGTCAAGAAAGACCTCGATCAGTCTTTCCTTTAGCATGCATGAGTTCATGGAGCAAGTTAATTCATGTGCATAGTTGGAGGATCATTTATGTGGTTCTCCAAATGCGATTTCATATTTAGAAGAGGATAAGTTGAAGAGCTTTAGTCTTTATTGAAGCAAGGACATGTTACACTGGGAGTTGACTTAGTTAACAAGTCGAACTTGACTTGTGTTCTAAAATTGTACTTTCTAGATATAGCATGATTGAATTGCTTAAAAGGAGGACAAAGACACATCTTTGGATTATTATTATTTGCACAAGTTTGTGTGAGGAGATCTTCTTGCTAGGATAGCGTATCAAGGAGCCTATACACAAATTTGAGAGAAAGAATTCCTTGCAGGTTTGTGCTAGGATTTAGGAGGAAATTCCTAAAGAATAGGAGCTTTTTCTGCACTAGGAAATAGGAGATTTCCAGCGCTAGAAAATAGGACATAAATTGCACAAGAAAGGAGGAGATGGTTCAGGGTTATTTTTAGGATATTTCAAGCTTAGTGTAAGTAGTGAGAACAATTGTGTTTTTCTAGTAAAATGGTATTTACTTAAAAAGAAATTTGATTGCTCAAAATTCTCTTAATAAAATCTACAACAAAGAGAGGGTTTTCCCAGTTGGGTTCCCTAGAAAAATTATTGTGTTGAATCTGTGTGATTGTGTATTTATCTTTGTGTTTAATTCTGTTGCTTCTAGTGTTGATAAATTTTGTGCCTTGGTGAAAAGAATATTTGGTTTCAGTTTGTAGTTGCCATTAGTTCTTATTGTTCATTCAAGCAGTTGTAAGATTTCATGGAAATTCAACACTTAATATGAATGAGTGCACATATATAAGTACAGTTCTAACAATCTCCTCTCATGCTTGCATACTTGCTGTATTGTGCTTTTCTTATGTGTGATAGATAATTTTATGAAGGTCCAACAAACAACATCAAAAGTAGGCCAATGGGATAGAAGAGTACATCCAGTGTAGGCACAAAGTGTGAGTGTCTTTCTCTCATCTACTATGTTGTGCACATATCAATTGGTATCAATTCATGATATGTACTTTTTTATTTTTCCCTTTCACCTTATCTCTTTTGGGTGACTTGGTATAAATTGATTTCTCACCCACTTTATTGTACTTTATTGGAGGCATGTTCAAACTTGATCACTTTTCAACAATTTTTTACTCTGTATATTTCTTAATACAAATGAGTGTACATATACATGTATGGTTCCAACAATATTCTCTCATATTTGCATGCTTGCTCTTTTGTGCTTTTCTTGTGTGAGTATCTTTCTTATATTTTCTTAATTGTGCATATATCAATTGGTATTAGAGCTAAATGATTGCAGCTTGTAGATCTAGTCACCTCTTAAGGTTTCCATCTCACACTGCTACAAGATATAACACTGGTGGGTTCTTACAATCAAGGGCTCTATACCATGGCTCATTTAGGTTTTTAATTTTCAACTTCCACTAGATCTAATCCCTTCAATGACCAAAAAAATTGTGACATGCATATTTTTTCACTAGTCTAGCTAATTACATTCAAGATGCAAGATGCAAAATTTTCATAATAGTGATTTTGTGCAGTATTGTAGGTGTGATTCCCTCAAGAGTTTACCCTTACATACATATCAAATCCCTATATTGCAAGGCAATTTTTTCTTTTCCTAGGAACTAGATTGAAGTCTGCCATCAGAGGCCAAATTTTTATGCCATTTCTAAATTGGTATCATACTAGTGAATTTGAAAAGTATTGAGGAAAGTATAACTATTTTATGTTATGATTTTGTTCAACATCACTTGGAGTCACAATACTCATGGAAAAAGGAGATCCAATGGATGTAAAATTCACTTATTTTTTTACAAACCCTAGATCTACTTATGTTGCTTCATGAAATACTGACAGCGATAGAATTAAGAATTTGTGTGCAAATAAGAAGTTAGGTCTCCTGAGATCATTGAAAATATTTAAATTTCCTTTAGTCATTTACTGTCATCGTTGTAGGGTTTCTTGTAATGCTTTGTGATTCCTTTTATAGTGTTACATTGGCTTTTGAGCATGCAACATGCTTTGTTCTTCCTTTTGGAAGACTTGGATGCATTTTGTGCTATCACATATAACTAAATTATTGCCCTATTTTATTTGCTTGCGTGGTGTTGACTTTCATTATTTGCTCGATTACTGCATATATTTTGTGGGTGCATATAAATCATGAAAAAATATGAAATGGTTTGCAATTCACTTCTTCCTTGGGCTTTAGATAGCCTTGTTGATGTAGGATTTTGACTTTCATCAACAAAAAGGGATCCACTAGGATAAAAACACTCAATGTATGGTTCCCATCTTCATTGGTGGATCCTAAGTTTGTGGCACTACCTACTGGATTCATCTTATGAGCCTTACAATTTCTATTAGTTTTTTGTGTAAGTTATAAAAATAAAATGCAGAAAGTAAGTACAAAAGTAAATCTTAGTACTTCGAGAAGGCTAAAATGAGGTTGGAAGTGAAATGTGAAAAAGCACCAAGGATAATTTTAACATTGTTAGCATGAAAGTGAAACATGGCACAAAATATATCCCTGAATTGGTAAATAAGTCTTTCTTTTTATGCTTTATTTTCTCTGTTTTTGATGGATTTCAGATTGTATTCGATATTCAAATTTACAGAATAGTGCATAATAGGCTTCAAAAATTCCAGAGAGATTTTGGTTTGGAAATTAATTTGAGAATCTCTCCTTGCATGGTGTTTTAGTTTGATGAGCATAAGGAATGTGTGGCTCTCGAATCAGTACTTCAAGTAGTTTTTCTTCATCCATGACGCCCTTGTAAGGTACTTGTAATTCTCTTAAGCATTTAAACGCTCTTCATATTCATTTGTCTTTCTACAATATCTTGGCTTATAGTGGTTGTATTCAAGAATATGTTGGCACTCACACTTCTAACTAAATCAGGGTTTGATATGACCTAAATGTCTCAAATCTTGAGGATGCATATATCTACTTCTAATTTTCAAGGTTCAATATATTCCCATTTGTATGAACTCCATATATGCATTAGTAAACTTCAAAACCTCAAGGTGTATATCAGAACGTAGGAGCTTGTTCCAGGCTTCTATGTTTTATTCTTTTAGTGGGATGATGGGCTATTGATGGTTTGGTCCATTTGTTGTTTCAAATAAAAGCTCCTTGTCAAGAGTCTCCTACATGGTGGTGATAATTGTAAATATAGAATTGCTTCTAAATCTATATCCTAATCAAGTCTTCAATATTACAAATACTTTGTATATATGACTTGTGTTTATAGTTTTCTATCATATTTCAAATCTTTTGAGATAATGCTTCATAGTAACTGAAGGTTGTTACTCATTTTGCAGGGTTGGTTAGTTGCTTGACTATGCTTGATAAATAGAAAACATCTCTTGCTCTATTAGAAAAATTGATGGTTGGTTGCTTGAATATTCTTGATAAATAGAAAATATTCCTTGTTCTATCAAATAAAGTGGTGGCATCATTGTTTGCCTACAGTAAAATGTGATTATACTCCATACAAAAAAGGTAGAACTGGTTACAGGTCAGTGCTCATTAACATATCAATGCTTGTGATTGTGCTGATTAACTTTATTTCACGTAGAAATAAGGTTGAACCAAATTGTTATGTACCTAAACACCAAGTAGTGGGTTGGATTTCATTAGGCTTAATAATGCCTAAAGACAAACTTTGTTTTCTTAATACAATTAACTAAGGCCACATTAATCCTATCCTTTAAATATGATATAATTACCCTCTATCAACATAGCTTTATGTGAGTTTTGATCTTATGAATGTACTATTGGTCCTTTTACATGCTATATAATAAGGCACCATTTTCATTACCATTTGTAACAAGCTCATCGTGGATAGTTAGATGAAGAAGTGCTACATATTGAAAATGTATGTTTAATCTCAGATACATATAAAGTTGGAAGCGACCACATGGAGCTAATCTTCAAGTTTTTCCCTCGTCTTCCATTTGTGAACTCACAATAGGGATGAGGTGTGAATTACTTTAGCGACAAATGAGACTTTAGTGTAATGTGACCAATCATTTATTTTCCCCTATGATCAAAATTTGAAATGTAAATGCATATGGGTCCTATTTTAGCTGTCTGAAATGCTAGGAGGACATCCTCCATGCTAGACTGGCCATAAATTCTTTCCCTTTCCTTCCCAATGTGAAGACATTTAGTATGAGGTGCTCTGGTTGTGTTGTTCTTTATGGGGAATGGGGTTGGTGGATCCTGGTTTGCTCACCTTAAGTGATGAATTAGTTACAGGTGTGTGTTGAACCTTATTAACCTTTGATCTACATGCACATTTTAACAAGGATTGTTGTTGCAATTTATAAATGAAGACTTGAAATGGTTGATAATATATCTGTTCTTGGAAAATATATTGTTGATTTTCCAAAGCACCAACCGAACTCATTGAGTGGACCTTCAAACTTATATTATGATGGAAAAATTACTTAAACATGGTCATACTATGTTAATCAATATTCCATAATTATGTTTAACAAAACTTGACTTAAATCTGTGGTGTCTTCTCTTCAAGGGTTATAACATGGTTCCATTAATCTGAACTATTTGATATAACTTAAATGGACATGGCTATCATCCGCATAGGAGAGAGTTATTGAGAATATAGTACATTATTAATTTAGAATGAAATGCCATAGGGATGTCCTATGAAAATGCAGTAATAACTCTAACTCTGATACATTATATAAATAATAATCATAAGACATTCATGTTTATGTAGAAGCTTACAACCTCCAACTCCAGGTTAGATATGTATTGGTCTCAACACCCCATACATTCATGGGAAGATTCTGAAGGATAGTGCAAGCATGACAAGTACATATGGCATATTTGTAATGCAGTAAATTTAAGATTGGGAATTGTAGCACCTTGGATATCGTGTGAAAAAATTTATGAGAGTTGCCCAATATGTGGCAAAAAATTTGATATATACGAAAATGTATGATCCACATTATAGTTTGTTGTCGTAAGAATTGAGAGGCAACATCCATGCAATTCCTCCACAAATCCCTGCAGTGACATGGAGCTATAACAACCTAATACATCACTATTAGGGATCTAGAGGCATTCAACTATGGACTTTTAATTGGAGGAAAACACTTTGAATCCAAAGAATGATGGTCTTTTTTTGGAGTATATATATCCAACAAATGTGCTTGTGAGAGCAGAGAGTTCCAGGGTTGTGAGGAATCTTGTTTGGAGGGCTACTATGTCTTAAAAGAAAGGGAAATACATACTATTGGGGATCCAGATGCATTCAATACGTAGAAAGCACCTTGAATCCAAAGAATGATGGTATTTTCTTTGAGTATATATATTCAACAAATGTGCTTGTGAGAGCATAGAGTTCATTGTTTTGAGGAATCCTAGGTAAAAACATAATTACCAAGCAAATGGGAACTATTATCTCAAAACAGGTACTTGAGCCCAAAAATCCCAAAAAAACATGAAAAAACACCTTGAAATCGAAAAGTGTTGATGTCGGAATAAATTTTAAGCCTTCGTTTCTTCTTCTTCTTCTTCTTCTTCTTCCTACTTCTACTTCTTCTTCTTCTTCTTCCCTTTTTTTTTTCTTCCAAAAATCCAAAAAAACATGAAAAACACCTTGAAATCGAAAAGTGTTGATGCTCGAATAAATTTTAAGGCTTGGTTTTTTTTTTTTTTTTTCAACACTTTTTAGTAATGACGTTAAAAACAAAATATCGTGACTCCCCAAAAAACTTTAAATTTATAATGATTTTCAAGCATGACATTAACGATAAAATATCACGTCTTTGAAAATCCTTAAAATTCCAATGATTTTCAAGCATTACATTAAATTTAAAATATCACTTCTTTAAAAAACCTTAAAATTCCAACAATTTTCAAGCATGGTGCTAAGAAAAATATTTATAATTGTTTTCAGCCATAACATTAAAGATAAAATATCACCACTTAGAAAAACATTAAAAATCTTGACAAATTTTCATCCATGGAATTAAAACCAAAGATTATGACTACAAAACAATCTTAAGATTTCAAAATATTTTAAGCATGACATTATGGAAAAAAATTATGACTAAAAAAACTTTAAAAATTAACACCTGAATGAAAGAGTTATTATACCAAGAGTAATTTATTTTAAATGCTAAATGTATAGCGATTTTGAAATCTTAGCCTAACACAACTTGATACATTGCGAAAAAAAATTAAAAATCAACTATTAAATTGACATGCAATGTAGGTGAGCTCAACCCATTGTAATGAAAACTTAAAGACCAACCATGAAATTAACACATTGTGGGGCAAACTCGATTCATTATAACGAAAAATTTAAAATCAATATCAAATTGCACATAATGGGATCGGGTTGCTAGACAAGAATCGACACATACCCTACAAAATATATATATATATATATATATATATATATATATATATATATATATATGTATGTGTGTATGTGTGTGTGTGTGTGTGTGTGAAAGATACATAAGAAAACAAAATTCAAATATTGAAAAAAAAAAATCAAATATAAAAAATATATAGTAATGACATAAAAAAAACTATAAAATGTACAAAAAAATTAACCATACCATGTAAAATAAAAAAAAAGAATAAAAAAAAAAGGGGGTAAAACCAAATAAAAAAATTTAAAATAAAAATTAAAAAAATTACAAAATTAAAATACGACATTAAAAAGAATAAAAAACTTTAAAAAAAATTCTTGGGCGACCCCGAGGCCTAACAAGCCAGGGGTGGCAAGGGGATGATTTTGGACAAGAAAACAAATTAAATTTCATTATAAAAAAAAAACAAAAATAAATAAAAATAAAAATAAAAAATAAAAAAAATAACTTGAAAAATTGAAAATTTTAAATAAATAAAACAAAAAATAAATAAACAAAAATAAACAAATTTTTTTAATAATATATATAATATAAGAAAATATAAATTAAAAATTAAAAAAACCATTTCTTAAGTTACAAAAATAAATAAATAAATAAAAACATCATTTAAAAAAAAACAATAAAAAAATTAAAAATATTTAAATTAAATAAAAAAAAAAAAAAAAATTATATTATATTTTAAAATTTAAATTATAAACAAATTTAAAATTTAAAATATTTAAATTTAAAACTTAAAATAAAAAATATTTAAATTTAAAAATGATAAAAATTAAAATACAAAATTAAGAAAAAAAAAAAAAGAAGAAGAAGAAGAAGAAAAAAATCAAAACAAACAAAAAAAACTTAAATTAAAATTAAAAAAATTTAAATTTAAAAAATAAAAATAAACAATAAAAAAAAAAAATTTAAAAATCAATTAGAAAAAAATAAATTAAAAAACAATTAAAAAAATAAATAACCTCGCCCCTCTTCCCTCTGCCCTGCTCCTTCCTCCCTTCCCCTCTCCCTACCCTACCCGGCACGCACCCCATCCCCCTCCCTCACCGCAGCCCCCTCCTCACTACCCTCCCCTCCCCACTCTCGGCCCTCCCCCTTGCCCCCTTACCCCCCTCCCCCCTGGCAAGGCCCCTAGCCAGGGCCAAAACACCGCAGGCTGGGGTCCTGTGCGGGGAGGGGTGGGGGGTAAGGGGGGGAAGGGGAGGCCCGAGAGTGAGGGAGGGGGGAGCGGTGAGGGAGGGGGGTGGTGTGGGGGCCGGGTGTGGAGGGGAGAGGGAAGGGGAGGGAGGGAGAGATGGGAGAGGGAGGGCCGAGAGTGATGGAGGGGCGTGTGGTGAGGGATGGGGGTGCTGTGGGGACCGAGTGGGGGAAGGGGGGTAGGGGGAGGTCCGAGAGTGAGGGAGGGGGTTGCGGTGGGGACTGGGTGAAGGAGGAGAGGGAGGGGAGAGGGGAGGCCTGAGGGTGGGGAGGCGAGGGGGGTGAGGGAAGAGGGAGGGGGTAGGGGGTTGAGGGAAGGGGGAGCAGGAGGGGACGGGAGGGGGGCAGAGGAGGGGTCAGAAGGGAGAATTTTATTTGAATGCGTTTGTTTAATTGTTATATATATATATATATATATATATATATATATATATATATATTTGTTTTTTTTTATTTTTTTTGATGGATTTTTTAAATTTTTTTTTTTGTTTAATTGTTTTTTTTTTTTTTATATTGTTGTTTTTAAATTGTTTTTCTTTAAATTGTTTTTTTTTAATTGTTTTTTTTTAATTGTTTCTTTAAATTCTTTTTATTTTTTAACTGTTTTGAATTTTTTTTAATGATTTTTTTTGTTATTTTTTTTTTAATTTTAATTTAAAAAAAAATATTTCTTAAATTTGTATTTTATTTTACTTTTAATTTTCTTTATTTAAATTATTTAATTTAAATTTTTTTTTTTTTAAATTAATTTTTTTCCTTAATTTTTTTTTTTGGGTAATTATTTTAAGTAGTAGTTGTTGCTGTTTTTTTTTTTTTTTTTTTTGGTAACGAGGTTTTTTTTAATTTTTAATTTTTACTGAAAAAAAATGTTTTTAGATTTTTTTATTTTATGGATCAATTTGTTTTTCTTTAAATTATATATATTATTTTAAAATCATTATATATATATATATATATTGTTTTTTCATTAATTTTTTATTTTTACGAGACTTTTTATTTATTTATTTTTTTTGTCATGTTTTTTTATTTTTATTTTTATTTTGATGTTTTATTACTAACATGTTTTATATTTTATGTTGTTGTTTGTTTGTTTGTTTGTTTGTTTTTTTGTTTTGTTTTTTTGTTTTTTTTTTTTATGTTTTATTACTAACATGTTTTTATTATTTTTATTTTTGTCATCCTTTATGTTTTATGTTTTATTATTTTTATTTTTGTCATCCTTTATGTTTTATGTTTTTTTTACATTTTTAGAGGTTTTTTGTTTTTGGTTTTCTTTTTTTTATATATATCTTTTTGTATTTGATTTTTTTGTCATATTATTATTATTATTAATTTTTTTATGTTTTATTACTAACATGAAAATCACTAACATTTAAAAAAAATTATCCACACTTAATTCATTAGAAAATTTAAAGTGTAAAAACTAAGCCCTCTCAACAAAAAGGGTTGATGCTCATCAGCGCTTTTCAAAATCAAGATGAAAATCATTAACAAAAAATAAAAATGTTCACACTTGATACATAAAAAATTTAAAGTGTAAAAAATAAACCTTCTAAAAAATGTGTTGATACTGCATCAACACTTTTCAAAATTAGCATGAAAATTACTGACATTTAAAAAATGTGTTGATGTTGCATCAACACTTTTCAAAATCAGCATGAAAATCACTAACATAAAAAAAAAATGTTCATACTTGATACATAAGAAAATATAAAGTGCCAAAAATATGCTCATAAAAAAAAGTGTATTCTCGCATCACCACTTTTCAAAATCGGGTGATTTTTTGCTATCTCAAAAAAATGGGTACCAATTCACTTTTTCGTTTGATCGATAACTATGTTTAAAGGGCTATTATGCCATTTTATTTCAAATAATTTGATTTTCACAAATATCATTTAAACCAAATAAACTAAAAACTATATGCACACAGTTCATATATACAAATAAGTAGTGACATGCCACTATGTGGCTTGTTCATAATTACATCATATATACTCACTATTTTTCACTTTTTGGCATGCAAATCAGTCTTTTAGAGGTACATTTTTAAGCTATCACAACATATTTACATGATTCACAAGCTGATAAATCAATCTTTAGTGTAATTGCATATTTTAGGTTTGATAATTATAGGTCATTTATAGGCTATAAATTTCTTCAAATTTACATTTCTAATTGAGTATTCAACTGAACTTATTGAGTATATTATATGTAACTATTTTTCTCTCCACCCACTTTTCATAACTTCCATAACCATTAGGTAGGGACGTACAACTTCGATGTTATTTTGTTTGCTTAGTAAAAAATTTGCCAAGACATTAAAAAGTTTTATAATTTATTGAAAGTTGTAGAATTTACAATTTATAAAGTTTCAAGGTCTAATTTTTTAAAGTCTAATTCTTTAAAGGGTGCTAGCTCAATGGAAGAGTACATGCATTACAAGCAGGAGGTTGGTGGTTCGATTTCATTGTTCCCTAATATTCATATGGAATGGTGAAGATTAGTTTTTGGTGACGGAGGCTCTTTTGACCATCACCAATGAGCTTATGGTGAAATTTTTCGAACCTCACCAAAATATGAAATGGTGATTGTCAACAAACACCACCATACATATGCATCAATAGTGATGACCATGAAAGGTCCATCACCATAAATTATTGTTGTTCATATGAAATGATGATAGTCAACAAACGTCGCCATATATATCCATCAATTGTGATGACCATGAAAGGTCCATCACCATAAATCACTGTTGTTCATATGAAATGGTGACGGTCAACGAACATCACCATATATATGAATTAATAGTGATAACCATGAAAGATCCATCACCACAAATCCTTTTTATTCATATGAAATGCTGACAGTCATTACCTTTAGTGGCGTTCACTTTTTTTTACAACGGAGGCTAAAGTTCGTCACGATTGCGCATATGAAATGGTGACGCTCACTATCCGTCATTATAAGTCATTATTGGTGACGAACTTTGAATGTCACCACAACACCTATACTTTTGGTGATGCCACTTTTGGTGACATTTAGTTTTTGGTGACAAAGGCTCTTTTAACCATCACCAATGAGCTTATGATGACATTTTTTGACCCTCATCAATGTCCTTTTTTCTTGTAGTGATTTTATCTCCGCAACCATGAGTGGAGTGACATGTTGCTTGAGGTTTTCTGGCCAGCTGAACTCGGACCTGAGGAAGCTTGCAGTGAACCTGATTCCCTTCCCCCAAATTCATTTCTTCATGGTGGGATTCACTCCCCTGACCTCCCCCAATCTCTTGAGGTTCCCAACAATACAAAGCACTTTCAACATGTTAGTTACATCAAATTTTCCTCACCTGGGCATAGGATATAATAACATAGATGTCCATCAAGAGCTCGCTTCAAAATAAATCTCGTTAACGCTGGAAAGAACAGATGGAAGTGCATTGAGGAATAATGCAAAGAAGGTGAATGATTTCAACTAGATAAATTGCATTCACTATTTTTAAATCTAGCATACAAATGCACAAAAAAAGGTGATTGATTTTTAATGGATGAATGGTATTCACTAGTTTTAACTATACTCCAAGGCTCTGTGCTAACAGTTTCTTCATTTTTATTCATGGCCTACTTTGGCTAAATTTGTCACATCCTCGTCAAATCTTTCTCTATTTTACCTATTCAAGTCTATAGCTTTATGGCCAGTCTTGTTGGTTCTCTGATGGCTCAGTCTTGTTGGTTCTGTGATGGATCTCGTAGTGGTCCAACGTACCAAAAATATAGTAAGAATTATGTTCAGTTGGAGCAGTGAAGGCTCTGCTAAATACTTGTATACCCGATTCAATTAATGGTGGAAGAGACCCCATATGGGTGGCATGTAATACCTTGAATATTGAGACCTAATAGGTGACCCCTAAATTTACTAAATCTAAGTGAGAAAATTTTGGGAAGTCCTCCCCATATCCAAAATTCAAATTCAAAAGAACAAGCCAAACTTAGTGCCTGTAGGATTTTGCTAGAAAGTATTTTCATGGAGCTTGAATTTTTGAAATGGTGATGATTTACGAATTTAGGAAATATTGTCATGGGGTTTGAATTTTTGAAACAACAATGATTTATAGATTTCAAAACACTCTCATGGGGTTTGGAATTTTTAAATAGTAATGTTTTGTAGATTTAGTATTTCCTGCCTTGGGATTGAACATGGTATGTCATGTCATTCTATTATTTTCATTTAAATCATACGTTTATTGTGAAATGATGCCTGTAGTTGATTCTATGAATTTTACTTCTTATTTTAGTGAATGCTCTTGTAGACCTACACTATAAATTGATTTTTTATATAGTTGATAACAAAATTTCTACCGACTTTCTGCAGTAAGGAGATATGAAGATTTGGTTTTCATCAAGACAGAGTCTCCTACTTGAATGGCAAGTGATATTATTAGATTGAGTTCCATTTATTTTCATTTTTGGTTTGAAATTGCTATTGATAAGAAAGGAATGATGATTTTAGTCTTGGAACATGGAACATGAAAGTAGATTTATGCTTATCTAGCTCTCCATTGTAATGCTTGGATATCTATATATCATTGGTAGTAGGAAGCATGTTTTCCAATAGTTTTTGATATGGATGTACTTTGACTATTTCTAGCTAATTGCAAACATGTTAAGGAAAAATTTGTGGTTCTAAAGTAGAAACTAGATAGCCAAGCAAATTTAGTAACATGTATAACAAAATGTGATTCAAACTTAGAAACTAGATAGCCAAGCAAATGAAGTAACATGCATAATTTATTTTATTATTGACTTACAAATAGTGACAATATTTCATTGTTTTTCTGGGACTAGTGTGTTTCCATTTGGATTACAGGTTGTCGATCTAAAAACACATGTTGAATCTGTTGTTGTGGAAATCCAGGCTTCTAGACAAGCATTCATGGAGCATGGAGCTTAAGGCAAAAGGGGATAAAGAGAAACATGTGATAACATGCCACCTGATATGTGAATTTAAACAATCCACTCTTAGAATGATGGCCCTTCTTATGTTTTAAGTATGGTACCCTTGTGATGTAATGGTTATAGTTCGAACTCTAGGTAAATTTTCTTTGAAGTGTATTTCAATGATACACAAAGACAAACAACAAAGGAGTTATGTGCTTTGTGTAGGAAGTAACTAGTGATACATAAAGACAAACAACCAGGGAGTTTTGTTCGTTGTCCATGAAAAGAAATAATGTATACCTGTTACATAGCTCTGAGGCTAAGCATAATGCATAATTTGGGAAATAACAATAATCAAGCCAATGGGAATGACTGTAATGTTATCTTAGGCTACAGTCTCATTCTCCCTCAGGGCCAGTTCAACGATGTTTATGAGTTACCAAATGTGCATTGGGTCCTAAGGAACCAAGCTTTAGAAGAAGCCAATATGAATAATACCACCAAATTTCTTGTCCATATTTCCATTGTTTCCACCACCTCCACAAACAAAGAAATGAGTAGCAATGGTGACAACCCTTCACCCATTGACAGTGAGAAATGTGCCTTTGAGGATGCCATCACACCATTCGAATTAGTTCTACCAATTCAGTCTAGGGTAGTTGATCAGTCGTTAAGCCACTGAACCTCAATCTATCATGGGGATGATTTTGGGATCCCAACGTGTCAATGTTATCGTGCCTCAATCATTCGTTATTGCAACAAGAAACAAGCTTCAATTGTGGAAAATCAAGGAGACAAATAAATTGTGAAGCGTTCTTTCAAGGATTTTCAACATAATTTATCAATATCATCATCTCCAAAAGTGGATGATATTGATAAATTATATCATAATTTATCAATCTTGACAAAATTGTATTGTCAAATTCCATCCAAAAAAACCCAAAAAATATTTGACATAATATCCATCAAGATGGAATATTTTAAAGGAATTGCAATGTTTATACTGTGTAGAACATCTTTCCAAATAAATTTTGTAAAGGAACAGGTGTTGTTCAAAATATCCAGAATATCAATATCCCATATGCCTTAGGTTGTTCTATTAACTATAAAAATTAAAATCCAGTATCAAATTCTTGAGTTATGTTCCCAAGATTCTTTTTTTAGGTGTTCCTGGACCTGGAGTCACTGGCCACTTCATATCCACTTGGACATAAGCAATATGTAGGGATTGCTTCTAATTTCATCAAGCAATCAGAAGGTTGAACCATAAATATTAACAAAGAAATATGATTGTTTGGATGCTCAATGCTGGGTAATATTTAAGTGGTATTTGTAGTCCAAGAATATATTTGTGAGTAGCTTGAAATAAATCAAATCTGGCATGCTCTATCACAGCTTCAAATTGAGCAAAGAGAAGGACATGTATTCAAAGGATTGAATGGAGATTTGAATTATCATATTTCTCTTTTCCACGGTGATATTATAGAGATGGTGGAAAAGAATGACTGGGAGGCTTTGTCAGAGAAAGATCAAGTAGGTACACATACTTCATGCTAAAAAAATTATTGCAATTGTTCAGTTTTACTAGACTAAGAAACTTGATAGCTTGAAATAAATCAAATCCGACATGCTATATGACAACATTAAATTGAGAAAAGAGAAGGACATGTATTCATAGGATGGAATGAAGGAAAAATAGATTTTTCTCTTGTTTACAAGCCCCAAAACAATTTAGACTTCTATGATGGAGGAAATTTAAAATCAAGAGAGAAGTGTTGCATACCAGCATGGTAAGCATAATTTAATGTAGTATTTATGTTTTGATTGATCACAATTTGATTAGATTGAAATCAGCTTTCCATACGTGCTCATAATCTAGAATAAACAACAGATCTTGCAAAGTGAGTAAAAATATGAGCTTCAACTTAGCACTTGTAATCTAGCCCTTAGAAAGTAGATTGCCTGATTTTGTAGAAGCTCCATTGAAGGTCCCACTATAAAGGAGAAAGGGAATTCTCTCTATTGGCTTTGGAGGATTTTTTGTTATATTTTTATTCTGATTTTGTTTAAGATTGTTACCTATATGAGTTGCAATAGAGAAAATTTTCCATTTTGATGTAGTTGTGTTCTTGGTATAAGGCCTAGAAAAGTCTCAGCAGAAAGGGTTCAGATTCCAAGTGGAAGAGCTTCTTCCATGAACCCAAAGCCTATTTAGATGCCCAAATTTTATGTGAGAAAATCTCCATTGTGTTTTCCTAGACGCATTATGGCTGCAAAACATCCAACTAAAATTATGTCTGCTTCTTTTAGGATCAATTAGTTATTAAAGCAGGTTGAATGAAAATATTTCACTACTAATACGATGTTATCTTTAACCATTTATCCTTCACGAGTGTGTATTCATGATTTTGGTTCAATTTCTTATTAAACGGGCATCATAAGCTGGAATTTTTTTATGAACAAAAAGGAGAATAATGGAAACACATAGTTTCACATGTGTACCGTCTCAACACCTAACACATCATACATGAATCCTGTAAATAAATTCAAATTTAATGGTGCAGTTGAATACATTTTCATTCCAAAGAAACCTAATATATGCCACTACAAACATTTATTTATGGTATGAATTCTAATTGACCTTTGCATGATTGCAAAATGCTCATCAAATCCTAAATTTCAACCTAAAGTTCTTTATGTTTTAAATAGATATATGTTTGTGTGGCAGGCTTGATAGGAGTCTTCAACAAGTTTTAACATCCAATGGTATCGGTAGGGAGAAAATTCCATTGCTACTCCAAAAAATATTCCATCGTTTCTTGCCTACAAGAAAGTACAAATATAGTGATCATGTAAAAGTTTATAGCCCTTCATTTTAATCGACTTCATACTAAACAAGGTATTAAATTTGTGAAAACTTTGTTTCTGCACATTCTCCTACATCCTATCCTTCTTAGCATTAAAGTAAAACTATTATAGTATTATCCTCCTTTACAATTACTTGTTGTTTTTTTATAGACACTTATTCTCACCCACTTTTGGCAGGTCATGGCATTGAGGTTTTTATGTTCTCTAGTGATTTGGTTTGGATGTCCCTAGGTTAATTAACACAATAATACAAGTATCTTAGGGTAACGATCAACCTCAGTCAAGTTTACCCAACATAAAATAGCTTGAATCTGATGAGAACAATATTTCTCTTAAAGCATCTCAGAGCATTTTCGTGAAATTTAGGTACTTTAAGCTGGCCAAATGGAAAAACAATGCAGTTATTACCAATATTGATAATGATAGTTCTTTGAGTGTATGGATGGAAAAGGTTAAACATGAAGTTGATGTAAAGCAAAGGACGAAAAAGATGAAATGCAAGCAGTTTTATCAAAAGTAGAGCATAGCCAATTTTGCAGGGCAAAATATACAATGGGACTTGTCTGGTTAAAACTACGATCTTAAGTTTTGCCTAAGATAAATTTTTTATCATTGAAATGGAAAAATGTCAATATATATTCAACATTCACAACCAATTTTGCATGGCAGGGTATATGATGAAACTTGTCTTCTTAAAGACTGATCTTATCTTTTGTCTAAGATAATTTGTATATCATTGAAAAGGAAAAATGTCAACATATATTCAATATTTAGATATTTTATTTTGTATAATACAATGATTTTTCAGGAATCCAATGGTAAAATATTTGGCATTTAACTTTGTTGGTGGTTCAATATTTAGATACATGATCCCTTTCCACTGAAAATGCATATGATATTCCATCCAAACAGTATAAAATTAATTAAAAATAAAACATCATAAAGCTAAAGAATAGGCACACATGTACCTCTACCTCACCTTATGAGGCATAACAATAAGCACTCACCTGTGCACTTCATTGTCTTAACATTGCAAGAATTTTGTCAATGTATTTTATCATGTTTACTATTGGTAGAAACAATATGTGGGATTCCACTCTATTTATTTACTAGAAATATTGCAACTTGGAAGCTTTCTGCAGGATATTTTAGGTTTTGATTTTTTGACTCAAGCCTTTTTACTGTTTAGTCTATTTAGTGTCCAAGCATAGAAAATATTCCCTATCTTGGATTCTTATACACAAGTGTGCCATGAAACTGCATACAAATATTTTTGAAAAGTTGTTTGAGATTGATCCTCACACCACAATGCTAGCTTTTGAGGATATGATGCGGAAAAAGGTTGTAATGCTTGCACATTTTATGTATGATGGGCAGGGTTGTAATCTGTTTGACCACTTTTCTTCTATTGCTCAGAGATGGTCTTTATGGTAAGGGAAATAGAGATGGAATGTGAAGAAAATATATGGTGTTTCTGGTAAGGGAAGGAAGGCTCAGGATTATGTATTCAAGTTGGCACCTTGTATTAGAAATCTAGATGAGAAAGCTCAAGAAAGGGAAAAACAAGGATGAACTTGTGCTTTTAGTTGGATATTCAACAGAAAAAGTCCTGCAATAGAAACTTTCCTGTGAATCAGCTTAATAAATCTATTATAGTACATTCTTTATGATAAAGTTCTCGGTTTTTATAAAATCATAATCATTGTACAGGAAGCCAAGGACTTAGTGAAATGGTTGGATTGATAGCCTTGCCAGGTTTCTTGGATTGGAAAATTCCATTTCCACACTCTAACATGGCGAGGTGCAAAGAAAAAACTAGAAAGATTATTTTTCTCCATGTTTTTCCATAACTGGTCTCAGCCAAAATGTAAATATTGTTCCTCAACCATATCCATTTCTGTTGTTTATCTTTATTGGTGTTTCGTTCTACTGTGGGAATGGGCGTTTGAGATCACTTTTCATGTTCTGTTCATGACATTTCATCTCTATACTGCTAAGGTGGTATGCATATTCATCAATTTTAATGAATTTTGTGCTTCAATTTAAAAAATGTACTCATTTCCTCTGCATTTCATAGGATTTAAATTATGTTGGAAGAGAAGGTTCCCTTTTAGTAGTATAGATTTGTAGGGATTGCTTTTATACACTATATTATATATTGTGTACAATTTTAATAGAATCAAACCCAAAAATATTGGTTGCCCGAAGGATTTATGCAACCAAAAAAAAGGTAGAACATCACAATGGAAATGTCATTTGTACATGCTTTGTAACAACTACTCGTGAAAAGAGGCATTTGAGAAAACTCCAGAGATGTAAAGCACTGAGTTTAATATCTAAATATTACAAAAAAAACAAACTACGTGGTCCTAAATGGAGCAATGGAGGTACAAGTCTACTTAATTTTGTTCTAACATTGTTGTCCCAACAAAAGATGTTGTTCCAACAAAAGACACTTTATAATACAATCAGGAATGCCTTCCATTAGGTTGGATAAGTGACCAACCCCACGAAACTCATGATAGTGGATCCAAGAAATATTTTCACTGGAGCATCATTGTTAAGAAATGGGTTATTGAATATGTCAAAAATGTGGGGATGGTAGGATAGGAGATAACAATTCTAGCAAGACTGCTTCCCGCACGTTCTGAGCTCTTGTGCCCCTGCTTCCTCAGCCCCTACAGCCCTCTGCAGGCCTCCTGCTTGGCAGCCCCTACTACTGGGCCCTAATTCCTTCCCGGCATCCCTGCAACCGGGCTCTGCCTTCCTCCTCCGGCACAGTTTTTAGCATAGGAGCGTAGCTGCCACCATGAGTGCGCCTGGGGGTGGGGAGCCTTCTCCCAACCCACCAATCTCTTCAGAAGAAGCATTCAAAAGACTACTCTCACAGAAAGGGAAGAAGCGTTTGACTCCAGAAGTCCCAAAATTCATAAAAAAACTGGAGGAAATTCCTGAGATCGCCCTACCAGAAGAACAACCGATGAAAATCGCCCTAGCACTGGCTGACAGAGGGTTGGTAGGACAATTTATGAGACACTAGCCCTCTACAAAAACAACAGATGACTGGATCCAACGCAACTGGAGGCCCCAGTTGGAAAAAAATGTGATCTGCTATGCTGTCGGAAGAGGGAATTGCATTTTCGAGTTCACCTCCAAAGAAGATCGAGATTTGGTTTTCGAGTTCACCTCCTGTTACATAATAGATTTTTTCAAGGCATGCTAGAATTTTCTAGGTGTTAAGATTCATGAGGTGGTGGAGGAATCTAGAAATATCCAATTTATATGGGGAGATTTGATTGCCACTTTTATCTCTTTAATTCCTAAGGGCTGGAAAATTTGAAGACCCCAAAGAATTTAGACCCATTGTATTATGCAATGTAATTTACAAGGTGATTGCTACAATTATTGTCAATCTACTGAAACCATTAGTGAAGGATCTTATTTTGTTGAAAATGCAACAAGAAAATCTGATTTAAGTTTTAATTGAATTAAATTAGGAATAAAATTGTAATTCCACATCACAAGACAACTTGTACGAGTTAACTAAGTTAATTTGACTTAGTTGGCTTAGTTAATTAGAGTTGAGGGTGTAACTAGAGTCATGTAGAGTGTCTCCTACTTTATAGGAGCCCTAGTTGAGTTTATTTTGAGTTGTAATTAATTTGTTCATTTTAACTGAGTTAAAGTCAGTTAAACTAGTTCCAACTAATAGAGGAACTAGTAGGAGGTCAAACAGTGGGGTGTTGCTTCATGTGTTCAACCAATTAACTGATGATTCACTGATAAATAACTCATGCATGTCAGATCTTAGAGGTGTTTCTTCATGTGTTCAACCAGTTAACTGATGATTCATTGATAAATAACTCATGCATAGCAGATCTGAGAGTTACCCAGTGGAGATTGGAGTTCAAGGGAAGTGAATTATCAGTTGTATAATCATCCAAATTGTAGAGGTGGTGCATACAGTCAGAGGAAGGCCTATGAGGATTGTGCAATTCCAATTAAATAATTTCCCTGATTAATAGGGGAAAATTCCCAAGGAAACAATGCAAGGAAATAGGGACTTGGGTAAGCAGAAAATTGGTTAAGTATTGGCCTAGGCTTGTCTAGGAAGCTACGAGACAGATAGAGATAGTGCAAAGGTTGCTCGAGCTTGAGAAAAGCATTGTAATCTTCTCATATTTTCTGACTAATGCAATATAAAGATAATATTTTCTGAATTATTGGAAGAAAGAGCGAGATTCAACACTCAGGAAGTGGTGGAAATTCAAGGAAGATTGGCATGCATAGTCCGTGGAATTTCCATGGGAAAGTCCGAAGTAGGAATTGTTGGAAAGAAAGATAAGAATTTCGCAACACTGGGTAAATTGTGATGGGTTTTGAGAGCTATTGGTATGTTCAATTTAAAAGAAGCATACTCCCTTCTTGTAGGTTATACATGCTTAGAAAAAAAAAATGGTGAAAGATCTAGTTTGGAATTCACTGGCCCAAAATATCATTTTTTTTTTTTTTAGGATGGTGGGGAGGCGCAAGCTACTCACTTGGGATTGTATAAGGAAGAAAGGTACTACAGGACCATTTATTTTCTTTGTAATATGACATAAGAGACTATGGAACATTTCCTTAACTCTTGCTCGTTTGTTGAGGAAGTATGGTCTCTTCTTTCATTTGTTTTGGAAAACACAATCGAAATAGAGTGGATTTAGTGTCATCTATAGCTCAATGGAACTATTATTTGTTTATAAATCCCATAGTTAATAGGGCTTGGATTCTTGTGGGAGGTTTTATTCTTTGGAATTTGTGGAAGGAGAGAAATGCCAGAATATTCATGGATAAAAAAGGCTTGTAGTAGTAATTAAAGAGGTGATTACTCAAAACATAAGATAAACATTATTAGTGCCTCATGGTTGATGAATGATTGGTAGGTAGACAGGGTTGAGGCAAAGATTATGAAGAAACTGGATATGGAACAAAATATGAGCATTCTCCAAGAGAAATTGTTTAAGAATCTAAATTCTAAATAAAAAAATTAGTTCTCTCCTCCCCCAAGAGGTTTCATCAAATTAAATTTTGATGGGGCATCAAAGGGAAACCCAGGGATTGTTGGCTTCATAGGTGTATTCAGGGATTGTTATTTTTCAACTTTGAGAATATTCACTCAGGGTTGTGGATTGACTAGTAATAACATGGTCAGGATTTTGGCATTGGAGGAAGGTATTCATATAACTATTCGTGAGGGTTATTGATTGTTACAGTTTGATGTGGATTCTCTTATTGCTATTCAGTGTGTCCAACAACTTATAAATGACCAACCCCTAATAAAAATAGTGAAAAGTTGGTAGTTGGAGAGTATAATTGGAAGGATTCATGGGTTACTTAGAAATTTGGACTATGTAATAGTCTTACACTCCAAAAGAGTGGACAACATGGTTGTTGATTTCTTGGTGAATTTGGGTTGTCAATCTCAAGATATCGAGCTGGACACGAATTGGCCTCTCAATTCTCAGGTGGAAGGAATAGAGTCTCTGCAGTGCTTGTTGGAGAAAGATAGGGAGGTCCCTGATGGGGGTTTTATTACAGATATGATGATTTTATAGGAGGTTGTGACCTCCTCCCAAGTGTATTGCCTCATTTACGTTATGCAGATCGTCGCATGCTAGATTGTGGATGCTTGTAAGATTACAAGTGGAGTCTTTTCCTTTAAATGGCATATCCTTGGTTGCTTATGGCACATAAAGTGGTGAGTGTGAGTGGAGGTGGTCAGGCCCTCAACCTCCATATGTTGGTTTATAGTCGTTTTGTTGGTTTGTAATATTTACTGGTACAAAGAATTGTTATTGAAGAATAGTATTGGTGTTGCTATCTACTTCCAGGTGTACAATCTTAGTCTGATTACTATGTTGGTGAGAATGGTATCACATGTTTCTTGTATATTTTTCCAATTTCTTGTCTTGAGTCAATGGTTTAGTAGGTCTACTCAATTTCCGTGTCTTCTTGTGTTGTTGTGATTAATTTTCCAGCCCCTAGGGGTATTTAATGGTTGTTGAGTAACTCTAAGTATTAATTGTTCGAAGGTTCAGAATTGTATAAAGTCTACTATTCTGAGATCTAGCAAGTCTATTCTATTAAGATATTGTCAAATTTTTCTGGGTCTTGTGCTAGGGCTTTGTATCTACTTCTTTGTGTTTCATCAAAGCGTAGGTAATTCTTATTATTTTTAAGGCAATTGTAGAGAATTACGTGTGGTACTAGGTTGTAGGAAGTTTGATAATTTGGTGAATTTTGAACCAATAGTTTAACAACTGGGTGATGATATAATGGTTTTTAGGTATGAGGACCAAGGTGTTGTGTATAGTCCTTCTTCTTTTTTTACTGGTTGTGGGTCTTCCAGTTGTTGTCTCAAGTGTTTCCTCTCAGCAATGCTCATGCCTCCTAGACAAAGACTGAACAATAGGAGGGGTGGAGGAGGCAATTCTACTTTGGGGCAAAAAAGGGTTCATCCTTTTGCTTATGGTTATGTGGCTACTTACTTTAATGTAGTCCCTCCAAAGGTGAGGAAAGAAATACAAGTGTTGGAAATTCAAATTGTAGGGGTTCATCCATATCGTTCAAATTTTGAATTGATTGGAAAAGATGTGAAATGGGTTCCTGCTTGTGGAAAATTCAGGGGTAGGAGGCTCCATTCTCTGAATTCCCTTGTTTTGCATCAACAAATGTCTACCTTATTGCAGTTGGTATTCAAAGACAAGTAGATGGAAGATAAGAATATCTTCCCCTCACTGGAGGAAATTACACGCATGCTCTGTAATAAAAGGTTTTGCTTAGACAACATGGATTCTCGTATGGCTTGTGTAAAGGGATTTCTTGTGAGTGATTTTGCCTCTGGCGACCTTATAGATCCTCCGGGCTCTAGTGCTTTGGCATTGGGTACAATATCGTCTTCTGATCATGACTAGAGATGTGGGTTATCATGTCTTTTTGCATTCAATTTTGGTATGTGACCACTAAGCATTTTGGATATGCTTGTGGATTAGCTGGTGGTATTGATAGCTCTATGTGTTTATGGATGGCTCTCTGATCTTGTTGTTTCTATGGACTCTAAATTTGGGAGGTGAGAATGTGACCCTTGTTTATGCTTCTTTGATGTAGTCATGGTTTTATTGGAATTATATTTGGCTTCGTGCGTTTATGTTGACTCTTTGTTTCAATGGTTGGCCGATTTCATGCTTTGATGGTTAGCCCTCTGTTCTTGTTGGTTTCTATGGGTTCTAAATCTCTCAGTGGTTGATCTTTATTATGACTCTATGCACATAATGGTGAATTCATGCTTGTTCTAAGGATCTCTTTGGGATATGAACCTGGACTGCGATAATATATGATCTTGGAGATGTGTTTTGCATTGGTTGACGATGTTGGGTCTCGTCTGAAAATTATGCTTTATTATGATGATTTTAGTTATTGGAGATGGGCGATATGTTTTGTGGCCTCCTGGCCCTTTGGTTTACAACTTTGTTTTGTGGGTATGGTTTCACATGGTTCTTTATGTATCTAATGTGAAACTGGCCTGTATAAGGATTGTGGTGTGATGTTTTAATAAACTCGAGTGAGCATTCTATTATGTGGTTTTGTTGTATTTGGTTTTCTGGGTTCTTACAATTTCCTGATATGTATTGTTGGGTGAGATCTGAAAATGATAGCTCTGTAATTTTATTTCCCTAATAAAATACAAGTGTTCTAATTTACAAAAAATTGTTAAAAATAAATTACTAATAAAATTATAGTATTAATAGGATTTTGTTAATTTAATAAATTATTAATAGAGTTAGTAAATTAATAGTTAAATGAATAGATTATTTATTAATATTACTTATGAAATAATAATAATAAAATAAGTATAAACAAAATTTGAATCCAAAAAAGTCTCATCTATAATATACTCAATAAATATATCACACACATAAATACTTGATATTCATAAAATAAGATTTTTAATATGAAAAAATAAATGATAATACATTGCATAAATAACAAGTGTAATATGCAGTGTTGCTACTTAATACCCGCCTCTTATGCAAAATGTAATTGATAGCTAAATTAAAGTAAAAACAAAAGAGTTTTTTTAAATGAGAAAGGAATAATCAGATATATTACTTAGGAGAAAAGACAAACAATACTTTATTTTTGTTTATTTGTTGTCGTAATAAAGTTATCGTAACATTATTATTATAATAAAGCATTTTATTGCTAAAAAATAAATAATTTTAATATTTTAAAATAATTTATTTTTAAATTAAAAATAAAAAATAAAAAAATATCAGGCCTATTTCCGGCCTCCCTTTGGGCCAGAATCGATGCTGGTTGGGCCATTAAATCCTTGAGGTTAGAGGAAATTCGGACGCAGGAACAGAGTTTGAAGTTTCATAAATTAGCTTCGAAACCCTCTATAGCCTCCCATAGCCGCTTCTCAGCTGGCGAGAAGTCTATGCTCAGGGATTTGGTGGCGTGTGAGGTTTTTGATTTTCTGCCTCCGCTTGAGGTGGTTGGAAGCTCTAAAAAAAGCTTTTCAATATGACAAATGAATTATCTTGTGATTTACGCCGAAAAATCTCTCTTAACATAAAAAAATATCACTAAATAAATACGCTTTTGTGAAATTTGATGGACACGTTGTTCAAACAAATCTATTGTGTTGGGCATGTCACTCTCGCTATGCTGACGTAAAACTTCTACAAATTATTCTACGTAATCAAATTGAATTATTTAAATTTGAAGGCGGAAGTCGGTAAATCTGACAATGAGCATATTGTAATCTTAATGGGTGAATGATGTAATTGTTTTGAATTTTATAGAATAAATTTTAAGATTTGATATGGGTATTGCTTTTTATAAATATTAAAATTTGATGTGTGTATTATTATGACAATCAGTGATATATATAATTTTTTGATTTTTTATTTTTAAATAAATTTTATTTATAATTTTATAAAATTAATATTTTTTATATAAACTAATAAAAAATAAAAATTTTAATTTTAAAAATTTCAAAATTTATTTTTCATTTTCAAAATATTCAATTTAATAATTATTTTTTAAAACTTTAATAAATTTTATAAAATGCTTTTAAAACTTCCCAAACTAATTAAAAATCAAACCAACCATTTTAAATATAAAATAATTACAATATAACCGATTATAAATTATAAATATAAAATAATTACAATATAACCTAGACAAAGATAATAACACATTATATAAAAGGTCGAGGCATCCACGCTGACCCGAGTTTAATGTTTTACTTCAAGGAGTATAAAAGGTCGAGGCATACATGCTAACCCGAGTTTAATGTTTTACTTAAAGGAGTTTTTTCATACATTAATAGTATTTATATTTATCACATATAATTAACCATTAATATATTCGGCTTCGGCTTCGGCTTCCCATGCATGCACCCATCAGTTATGCATGGGCATGCATAGTACGTCCATAGCGTAGCGAAAGGGAAAACGCTGCAGTCGTTTGTTATGCATAGTACGTCCAAAGCAAAAGGACAACATGGTGTGATGAGGGGCAAGATGCCCTTTGAACAGCAATACAATCCTCTGGACAGCTCTTACCTGTTCTATCCTTAGCACCTCCAGACAGTTTCAAGCCTTCAAGAGCCCTTCTCCCAACTCCTCCGGCCCTTGCGCAGTGATTTTTACTCCAATCTTCGTGCGCACCCGCTTCTCACCTCTTAATCCCCCTACAGTAAATATGGCACGCAATGAGGACTGTTTGCATTGTGCAGATCTGCAAGCTGAGCTAGAAGAAGTCAGGGCTCAGCAGCGCATCTTGGAGAATCAACAGAGGATCTTGGAGACGAGAATTGAAGACCAGAATCGCATCATCAATGATAAATACCGAGTAGAAATTGACCTCTTTCTGCATAGGGTCGCTTCCCTCCATGAGCAGTTCAGCCACTTATCAAATCGATACAGTCATGCAGAAGAATCGATTTCGATCCTGCAGTATATGATGGACAAGCGAAACCAGGCAGCCCCTAGTTCCTCAAGTGCCAAGCAGGCAGAACCAGAGCAAAATCCGGAGGAATCCACCGCAAGGCAAATCAGTCATATAGAAACAGATTAAAAAAAAAATGTTCGGAAAATGTCAATTTTTGTTGTCCTAATATGTAAGTATTTATAGCAGCGCTGGTAATTTTAGAAGTAGAACAAGCAGGAAAAAGATCAAGGAGAGATCTCTATTTTGTAACTCCTTTGATCCAAGCTGCCAGCGACATCTAATGTACCTCAGGAGCTCCGACTCCTCTCTCTTTTTTCAGCCATTAATATAGCAACCAACTTTGTTAAAAAAAAAATTTATCGTAACATTGTTATTATAATAAAGCATTTTATTGCTAAAAAATAAATAATTTTAATATTTTAAAATAATCTATTTTTAAATTAAAAATAAAAAATAAAAAATAAACAAAAACATATCACTAAACAAATACGCTTTTGTGAAATTTGATGGACACGTTGTTCAAACAAATCTATTGTGTTGGGCATGTCACTCTCGCTATGCTCACGTAAAACTTCTACCAATCATTCCACGTAGTCAAATTGAATTATTTAAATTTGTAGGCGGAAGTCGGTAAATCTGACAATGAGCATATTGTAATCTTAATGGGTGAATGATGTAATTGTTTTGAATTTTATAGAATAAATTTTAAGATTTGATATGGGTATTGTTTTTTATAAATATTAAAATTTGATGCGTGTATTATTATGACAATCAGTAATATATATATTTTTTGATTTTTTATTTTTTAAATAAATTTTATTTATAATTTCATAAAATTAATATTTTTTTATATAGAGTAATAAAAAATAAAAATTTTAATTTTAAAAATTTCAAAATTTATTTTTCATTTTCAAAATATTCAATTTAATATTTTTTTTTAAAACTTTAATAAATTTTATAAAATATTTTTAAAATTTCCGAAACTAATTAAAAATCAAACCAACCATTTTAAATATAAAATAATTACAATATAACCTACTATAAATTATAAATATAAAATAATTACAATATAACCTAGACAAAGATAATAACAAATTATATAAAAGGTCGAGGCATCCACGCTGACCCGAGTTTAATGTTTTACTTCAAGGAGTATAAAAGGTCGAGGCATACATGCTAACCCGAGTTTAATGTTTTACTTAAAGGAGTTTTTTCATACCTTAATAGCTGGTCTCTAATTTCAAACCGAATATAACCAAAGCAAAAGGACAACGTGGTGTGATGAGCGGCAAGATGCGGCCAAGATATTTAATTCGCGCTAAAACCAAAACGCGGGAGGAACCAATGAGTATCTACAATTTCCCGCCAAGTGTTTCTGAGACCTCCAGCTGTCTCAAGTATTTCTTCTTTCACGCATTAGAGAAGGTGGCATTGAATATAACGTGGCCGGACAACTCGCTCTGGACCCGCTGTTAGTGGGACAGTTAGATGCATTTTCCCACGCTATTGTTGTTCTGACGGAACAGCTCAGCATGCAATATATGTAATACTAAATCGCCTTCCCTGAGCTGATATACCTAGAGTGACAGAGTTGATACACTTATGTAGGGACCATAATATTTAAATGGGAGGATACACTTTTATTGTGTTAGAGAATTTAATCATTCGTCAATTACACATTGTAGGGGGAGTTGGATATAACATCGACATTATATTTTGGTTGCATTCATATATAGGTACGTTGGCATTATGGTTTTGTAGTGCTGTCTTTGAAATTGGCATGGTGCATGGTCTATGTAGTGGGGAAGCATTGAAATGATTTAGACCAATTATTATATTTTTATGATTATGGAGAGTAAGATATGAATAAGTGTTAATTTGTTAAAATTAGAGGGTAAATTTGATCACAATGGTTGGATCGTTTGTCGGTCCTTAGGTTATGTGTTAAAAGATGGCAGCGGGAAAAGGTGATCTCCAATAGGGATGCTTTTAAGAAGATAAATGACGAACTTGAAAGATTATCTGTATGTCTTTCTTCAAATAAGGTGTCTCTGGATATGAGGGCTCATATTAGGGATCTTGAGAGAAAAAAGCAAAACCTTCTTGCAATTGAAGAGGCATCTTGGAGATTGAAGAGCAGAGCCACATGGCTTAATGAGGGTGATAGAAATACTAAATTCTTTCATCGATATGCAAACCGAAGGCGGGAACTTAATACAATTTGGGAGATAAAAAATGAGATGGGGATCTCGGTGGTGTCACAGGAAGACATCACAAAGGAGGCTGTAAAGTATTTTCAGAAAGCATACAGCAGGAATGGGGGCAGTGATTTTAATGACATTTTATGGGGCATTGAACCCTACCCTACAATGTTTGATGAGGAGCAGAATGACCTTCTTTATGCAAAGGTCTCTGAGGAGGAACTTTTATCGATCATGAAATCATTTCAAAAGGACAAAAGTCTAGGTCTGAATGGTTGGACAATTGATTTTTTCATTCACTTTTATGATCTGTTAAAATCTGATCTTCTGAATATGGTGGAGGAGTCTAGGATTAATGGCTCAATAAACCACTCAATATCCTCCACATTTATCGCTTTAATTCCAAAAAAAAAAGATCTCTCTCTCCTTCATGGACTTCAGGCCCATCTCCCTTTGTAATACCCTATATAAGATTATCTCCAAACTCATCGTTGAAAGGATGAGAAATATTTTATCTACCCATTTGACCCTTGAGCAGCATGGTTTCCTTAAGGGCCAGAACATTCTTGAGGCTGTTGCAATTACACAAGAATGCCTTCACTCCATGCACACAAGAAAAGCTGAAGCTGCTTTATTGAAATTAGATCTCAAGAAAGCATATGACTGCATTGATTGGGGTTTCCTTAGTTGCCTTCTATCCAAAATTGGCCTAAATGTCAATTTCTCAAACTGGATAATGGCATGTGTTATTGATGTTAACTATGTTGTTCTGGTAAATGGTATCCCATCTTCTTTCTTCCCTGCCGCCAGAGGCTTGAGGCAGGGTTGTTCTCTGTCCCCTCTTCTATTTATTTTGGTTATGGATTCATTAAGTCTCCACATTAGTAGGGCTGTAAGAGAAAAGAGATGTCATCCATTGTATATCAGTCGGGATATTTCTTTTTCTCACAACTTGTTTGTTGACGACATCCTGCTTTCAGCAATGCTATGTCGTGCCTTGTGGACCGTTTTGCATGACATATTACGAAAGTTCCAAAAAGCCACGGGGCTCTGCATAAATGACGATAAGTCGTCTTTCCATCTAGAGGATGTTAATGCGGAACTTATTGCTCATTTGATCAATCTCTTCAATATAAAAGCCAAACCCCTCAAGGAGGGTCTGAAATACCTAGGTTTTCATTTAAAACCTGTGGGATACTCATCTTCTGATTGGATGTGGATTCATGACCGGTACTTCATGAGAATTGCTGGTTGGGAATATAAATGTCTTTCTTTGGCTGGGAGAGCGATTTTAACTCAAGAAGTTCTGGTTCAATTAATGGTTTATTGGGCTCATCTATTTGTCATTCCGGTAAATATAATCCAAAAGCTAAACAGACTTATTGCAAATTTCATTTTGGGGGGGGGGGGAACACTGAGAAAAAAAAGAAGATTCCATCTTACTAAACTCTCAAATTTGACTCGTCCAAAAAAATTGGAGGGTTGGGGTATCATGGACCTAAATATGTTTCATAAAGCACTCCTATGCAAATCATTATGGAAAGGAGTCTTTGGGGATAGCCTCTGGAGAAAAGCCATCAAGGCAAAATATATGGACAACAGAGACTTATCATTCTGGTATAGATAAGGGACAATTGGATCTACTCGAGGATCAACCATTTGGAGAAGTTTCAGAAAAATTGAACACATTTTTCTACAAAATCTGGTATGGTGTTTTCAATCGGGGAAAAATATCATTATAGGACTTGATCCCATCGTGGGAGGGGACGAGGAATCATCCATTTCTCCACAATTAATTCGGGCCTTACAGCAAAAAGGGATCTTCTATTGGGACCAAACCATTGATAGATGGGTGGGATCTCTTCCTATATGGAAATTGGCTGCGATGATGGGCCTCAATGACAATCTAGCTCTTCAGTGGAATCAGATCACACGGTCTATGAGAAACAGGGGTATTTTCAGAACTAAAGCAGAGGATAAACTTATATGGAAGGGGTTCAGGGGGAAGTCGACTGTTTTTGTAAAGGACATCTATATTCAGATTCTCCAGGACAACTCCAATCTACAGGATATCATTTTCCCTACCATCTTTTGGAAATCGGGTTGCCCAAATAAGATAATTATCTTTGCTTGGCTTGTTTTCCACAATAAGAATCTAATGTGGGATAACTTTCAAAAAAGGAATTGGAGCGGGCCTACTATCTGTCCTATCTATAAATCAAATGAACAAAACAACTATCACAATTTCCTAAACTGTCCCCTCTCTCTAGAGATATGGAAGAGCCTTGCTGACCATTTTGGATTTGATAGGATTTCTTTTCTCTCCCTTAAGGAAGCTTTTGAATGGTGGAGCAATATGAAATCAGACTGGAGGCCTATTCCACTGTTAACCTTATGGGCTATATGGAAATGGAGGAACAGGGCCCTCTTTCAAAACAACAAGGAAAATAATAACTCTGTTTTTGAATTCATTCTCTCCTAGTACTTCGCATGCAAACCCCCCATTATTCATCAAAGAGTTAGAAAGCTGCAGGCAAGAAATATGGTACCCACAAATGTTCCTTGGGCTTACTTTGATGGGGCAGCTCAAAATGGCTTTTGTGCATGTGGGGTATTTATTATTCCATGGGAGAACCAGCATATCGACATTTTTTGGCATGGAGGGAAAGGGACAAATAACAAAGCAGAGGCAATGGCATTGGCTGGTCTCTTAATGTTTTGTGACTTTCTAAACATCTAGGGACTGCATATTTTCGGAGACTCCAAGGTCATAATTGATCATGTAAAGTCCGCTCACTCCTTAAAAAATCTCAATCTTTTGGGGTGGCTGAGCAGAATAGACTCCATCTGGAAATCTCGAAAGGACTATACTATCCACCATATTGATAGAGCAAAAAACAAAAAGGCTGATGCTCTTTCAAAAGAAGGCCTTTCTTCTCCAAACGAATTCTGGAAGATGAGCATATCAGTGGGAGATGTTCGGCACCACATTCAGGACTTCATTCTACCGGGTACTTAATCTATTTATCAATTTTTCTTCATCTCTGGTATGTATCAAGTACCCCATTTATATTTTCCTATTTTGCACAACAATTGAAGTTTTCTCATTATGCTTACTAGAGTTGTTTCATACAATGCCTCTATTTTATACTGCTATATGTAGTTGAGATTCTGTATTTTTGGTGATCTGATTATGATACTCTCTCATCATAGGCTTTCTTGCCATATCTGGATCCATTATTAGTAAAGCATTACCATTTGATGATGTATAAAGATCTATAATTTCAATGAATATAATATAGCTTTTTTCGTGCTGAAAAAAAATAATAATAATAATAAAAATAAAAATAAAAAATAAAAAATAAAAATAAAAATAGAAATAAAAATAAAAATGGTCACAAGCAAATTCGATATAATTAGTATTTGTGTTAATTTAGTTACTAATTATTTAAAAATTGTACATTTTATAAAATGTTTTTTAATTATTTTTTAATAATAATTAATAAATCTGTAAAAAAGTATTATTATTTATTTATTTTAATTTTAATTTTGAGAAAGGATTTATTTAGAATATTGATTTATTTTTTAAGTCTAGTTTTTTTATACAAAATAATTTTAAATTTATATTTTCATCTTTATTATTTTAAATTTATATTTTCATCTTTATTATTTTAAATTGTTTATGTGTTTATGAAGAATGGAAGAAAAATTATTAAAAACATTTGAAAACCAACACTATGAAAAAAAAATAGGAAAAAAACCAAGGAAAACAGAATTGGATCTCACTTTAATAAGTTATGGATATATTATTATAATATTTTTTAACTGGTAATATAATCTCATTTCTTCCCATGTATCTAGTTTGGTGTTATTTTTTTATATTTTCTTTCAACCAATCAATCAAATAATTTTAGAAGGGTTCTTGTTTTGCTTCTTAATCAGTGATATAGGTATAAGGTTTTATTCAAATGGGAAATAATTTTAGAAGGGTTCTTGTTTATTTTAGAAGGGTTCTTGTTTTGCTTCTTAATCAATGACATAGGTATAAGGTTTTATTTAAATGGGAAGATGTGTTCAGTTCTATTTTATATAGGTGTTTATCTTTTATTTCTTTATTTCAAATTTCAAATTTTTAATTTTTACAAATTTTTTAATAAATTTTTTATTTATATTAATTAATATAAAATTTTATTTATTCATTGTCTATTATACTAATTTAATTTAATAACAAAAATTTAATAATACCTATCATTTAAATAAATTATTGAAAAGGAAAACCTCCTGCTAACAAAATGACTTTTTTATTCGTAATATATTTTAAAAAAAAAACTTAAACATAAAGCGTATATTTAAATCTTTGAAAATAAATATGAATTTTAACTCATGAGCTTTGCTAGTTTGACCTAAAAATGAAACACATCCAAATTTAAAAGATGATCCATGTTTCAATATTTTAAAATTTATGAGGTTCTAAGATCCCTTCATACCCATGCATAAAGATTTTAAAAGTTTTTAATTAATAAAACTTGTGAGTCACAAGGTTTCGGTTTCATTTTGTAGACGAGGTTCCATTTTGTAGATAAAGTTATGATAGATAGTTTAGATTATCTTCAATTTTTAAATTGAATTTTTACTTCAAAATAAATGTAATTTTTTTTTAAACATATACATTTTAAAACAATAATTTTAAATTAAAATTATATAACATTTCAATTATATATATAATTTTAAAATAAAATAATAGTAACCATGGAAATAATAAAGAATTTCAAAACTTTATAGGTTGAAAATATTATCTAAAATATTTATTTTATTTTAAAACAAAAACTTTAAAATTTTAGAATATTATTTAATTTGTTATACAAATCGATATATTAAAATCTACGGTCAAACTTTGTTAAAACATTGATACCTTTGAAAAAATGTGTTTTATAACGTCCCCTTGGCTGACTGGCGGTCAACCGGCAAATGTGATATATAAAATTGATAAATTATTTTAAAGTTGAGGATCTTACTGTCTCCTCCGCAAAGGAAAACAGAAACTTGTCCCGATGATGATGACATCTCTCTCTAAGTTAAAATTATTGGATATGTATTTATCTAATAAGGTGATTTTCTAGATTTATTATAGATATTTTAGCTGCGTGGGAATTTACTCATTTTAAAATATAAATGGTGTATTTTTCATTATAAATAATTTAAAATAAATAAATAAATTATTACTGTTTTATAATATTAATTTTAAAAATATTTTATTTTTTAAAATAACAATATAATAAAATTATTATTATTATTATTTTATTTTCATAATAAATTAATCTAATTTTTTTTAATAAAAAATTTAGATTCGTAAAGTAGCATAACATAGGAGAGTCGAGACATGCAGTTAAGAAGACATTTAGAAAGAGAAAAAAAAATGTGTAACTAGCAAGTCCTAACCCTTGTGCTTATTGGAATCGTGGTTGGTCTTTCATGAACGTTGTCATAAAAGATTACATTCATAAGTTTACAATGAAATCATTTTTCATGTATTAGTTATCAAATATTTAACTGACAATTCCGCAATAACTATGTTTTCAAATTGCGCAAACATATAATGACAATATTGGCACATTGGCTCCTACTGGCCTAATAAATTAGAAGGTACAAGTTCCATTGTGCTACCTTCCCATCAAATTATATTTGGAAAATTAAATGATAAATTTACAAAGTTAGAGTAATTTGAAAAATACATTTATACTTTGGAAACAATTGGTAGAGCATCTAAGATGTATGAAGTGAGTTGCCATTCTCTTCTTCTTCTTCTACGTAATATTTTCTCATGGTATTTTTCTTTTAGTCATTTAAAAATAATGAATTAAATAAACACATAACCTATCATAACATAAATCTTAAGACACGTTTCAATAACATGGTGAGTGATTAAAATACCTGAAGTTAGGAATCATTTTATTCTTCCCCGTGATATTTTTCATGACTTCTTTATCATTATTAAAAATTAGATAAATGGGAGACACTTGTGTAACAAGACTCTATTACTATTTTCCAATTCCCAGGTTGCATGTATATAAAACACTGATTCACTCAATCTAAATTCGTGGTCAGAAAAATATAAAGTTGTTTTTAGTGTGGTTATTTAGATTTTTTCGTTAAAATATTTGAGATTAAATTTTGATTTGTGTTATTTAAATTGGATTTTTATTATATATAAATTTAGCATTTTGAAAAACATAAAAACACTTCAACTATATAAAATTATCTATTAAACTTGTGATTTCAATAAATTCTAGTCAAAGTTAAAAAAAATTAAACGAGAAAAACCGATCCAAAAAACTTCTTAAAAAATCTCAAAAAACGACTCTGACCAATATAGCTAAACGATGCCGATCGCAGTCTTCATTAGTATCCCACACACCCACCAATGTGGTCTCCCCAGACCCCTAGAGCCACTTCGCCACGGGGCCCGCCTGAGCCTATAATAATATTCCCCGCGTGAGATACGGTAATATTCCCCGCGTGAGATACGGTAGGCGGTGGATGTAATGATCATGCCTCCCTTCTCATCCATGCACGCGCACATCATCATGGGCATGATGAATGATGAATGATGTGGCATGGAATCACTTGGCGTGCGGGGCAAGAGACTCGAAATAATGAATAAATCAGATTCTGCACTATTGCCTGCCCGCCAACTGTTACCCTCATCCAGCTGTCAAAACCTTTCCTCTTATTTTTTTGCACGCAATATGTACACGTAAGCGGCTTCTGTGGTTAGTGTGTCCCGGTGATGTGCGTGACAAAGGCGTTGCATTAATGGGAGGAGAGAGAGAGGAGTTATCATTATTGTTTGTTTAAGGATTGATGTATAGTATTCTGTACTTAAAGGTCATACTCTCTCGTATCGCCACGTGTCCCTTGAATAAGGTTTAACAAAAAATGTACCTATTTCTTCAGGACAGATGTAACGAACCTAGTTTGTAGCATAGTAAAATGTGTGTCTAGGAATCGGTTAGGGAGACACTTATCAATGAGGTTGGGTGGATCGGAAAGTAGGAGAGAGAGATATTATTTATATATAAATATTATATTGAAAATATGAATGATTCAACCAGCATATATGAAATGATAAAAGCAAGCATATATGTAATGGGAACACATTCTAACGTAGTAATCAAATCTCATTTTCATAGATTAAATTAATCTCATTTTCTTGTATAAATTTAATTTTAATTTAGTCAAATCTTGAGGTTGAGGTATGATCATCTCATTTTCATAGATTAAATTAATCTCATTTTCTTGTATAAATTTAATTTTAATTTAGTCAAATCTTGAGGTTGAGGTATGATCATAGTTTAGTTGTAGGTTGGACTTTGTTTTTTGAGGTTTTATTTTAAACTAATTTAGTTATTTAAAAGTGGTTGAACAAGCATATATGAAATGATAAAAGCAAGCATATATGTAATAGGAACACATTGTAAGGTAGTAATTAAATCTCATTTTCATAAATTAAATTAATCTCATTTTCTTGTATAAATTTAATTTTAATTTAGTCAAATCTTGAGGTTGAGGTATGATCATAGTTTAGTTGTAGGTTGGACTGTGTTCTTTGAGGTTTTATTTTAAACTAATTTAGTTATTTAAAAGTGGTTGAACAAGCATATATGAAATGATAAAAGCAAGCATATATGTAATGGGAACACATTGTAAGGTAGTAATCAAATCTCATTTTCATAGATTAAATTAATCTCATTTTCTTGTATAAATTTAATTTTAATTTAGTCAAATCTTGAGGTATGATCATAGTTTAGTTGTAGGTTGGACTTTGTTCTTTGAGGTTTTATTTTAAACTAATTTAGTTATTTAAAAGTGGTTGACCATCAATAAAAATTTTATTTGTGTGGGTTGCTAAATTTTGGTAAGAAAGAAAAATGGTTTTATGAATAGATTATTTTTATAGTAATAAGAATATAAGTTAAAATTAGCAATTGTTTCTAAAGGTGTAAATGTATATCAAAGAAAAAGAAGATTTCGGAAGATCATCTCGTTACGGATACAACCAACTGTGGAATGTATGCACATAATGTTTGACAAACGCTTCAATGCAAACATCACGAGGCAAACCCATTGCTCACAAACTTTGAATGAGCACAAAGTGTTGATAGACCTTGCCGGAGGTGTCACATCGGGCTATCTGGCTTTTCTCAACCACATGGTGATTCCAACCTTGGATTTATGTCAGGACGTGTGATAAATCCCCATCGAGATCCTAGAAATCGACGACTTGTCCCTTGGGCCGCACAATGGATCCTCCAACAAGATTCCACTAGTATGGTCGACACCACTTAGGGCTCCTAATAGTCAAGCATGATGCAAATTTTTCTTTTTAATCCTTGTGCTACACAACAAATATTTTTTTGACTTTTCACACCATATCCCCTTCACCTTACAGGCTCAAATGTTGAAAAGGTAGGCAAAGTTTCTTGTCCTACATAATAAAAAAACCTTTTCATGTTATATATGTCAAAAGATGAAATGGGAATCGAGGAACCAATAAAAATTTTTCATGCTTTTATGGAATAAATATGGAAGATTTTTATAAAGCCAATAGAAAGTCTACTTTTCCATGGTCATGATAGCTTTCTAATCCATTACACAAGGTTAAAAATGTTAGAATGCTAAAGTATGTAGTATGATTTTTTTATTAAACAAATAATTTTTTTTCAAAATGTGGGGAGCCATAACCTCAAAGGGTTTGAGGGTTTGGCTTGATTTAAAAGTTTAAACTTAGCACCTCCAGCTTAAAAGATGAGAGCCTCGACCAACCTACCATGGGATGACATCACAGATCTATAAGCCTTATGTAAGTTATTCAAATATGTAAATTATTAAGATTTCCCATATTTTTGTATGAGAACCGTAACTCTACATTATAGCTTTTAATCTTATTTTAAAAAATTGTGTCATACAATGGAAAATAAGTTTTATTTATATTTTTAAAAGTCATTGCACATGGAATTGAAAATTGAAAATTATATAAAAAATTCCAAACACCATAATATTTAAATGATTTATGTGTTAGTTATTATTTTAATTTTATAATATTTTAGAATTAAGTGATATATAAAAGTGTGTTTCATTATTAATCTTTGGATTACATATTGGAAATGAACACATTTTGAAACATGAAATGCGTACTAAAAAAGCAAATGGCTTTATGAGATTAATTGGTGAAAAACTTATATACCATTTGGCATGAAACCTTAAGGATTCAAAAGTTGAACTTGATGAAAGAAAGAAAAGGCAATATTAATATATTTTTCCTTAATCTATAAGGTTGACACAAATTTCCAAGTAGTTGCTGATGTTAATATGACTTTCCTAGAGGAAAGAATTTCTAGCTATTTAGCCAGATCAAGCATCACTTTTTTCACTCCATATGCCATAGAGAATCAATCCATCCATGTGCTTCACAAAGGCACCCACTCTAGATCTCTTAAATCACCCACTCCAAATCTCTTAAAATAGTATTGATAGCTTTCTCGAGGCCTTTGAGAAAGAAAAACATACCACCATTCAATGTGATGTCAACCATGCTAATCTCATCTCCTCCATAATATTGTTTTTTGAAAAGCACTCTTCCATAATATTGTTTTCTGAAAAACACTCCTCCATAATATTGTTTTTTGAAAAACAAGTGTTCGCTTGCAAAGTTTCCTTTATCATAAAAAAATTTGCAACCAATTCTTCCACAATTTTACCTTGATGCTATCCCAAACCTTAAAAAAACTCCTTGCAAATATGGAAAGAGCTAAGCCCACTCATAATACACATGAATATATTACAAACACAATAATACACATGAATATATTACAAACACAATAGAAAAAAGTGACCCTTTGAAAAATATGGTGGTGCAAAAACATGAATATGTTTTTCTCCTAATAAACATGAATATATTACAAACATAATAGAAAAGAGTAATCTTCCCTTTGAAAAATATAGTGGTGGAAAAACATGAGTATGTTTTTCTCATAATAAACATGAATATATTACAAACATAATAGAAAATAGTAATCGATCCTTTGAAAAATATAGTGATGGAAAAACATGAGCATGTTTTTCTCATAATAAACATGAATATATTACAAACATGATGGAAAATAGTAATCTTCAATACCGATGGGGATGTTTGGGAGATGAAGCTACAACGAAAGGTTGCCAGTCACGATTTTAACTCCCACAAATTTGTTCTACGAGTTTTAGAGGAAGTCACGGATGGACTCCTGTCGATTCTAGATGAGGTAAGCGAGAAGGGTAGCTGCGTGGATTTACATGATCTTCTGCTGCATTTCACATTTCATGCAAAATTGTGTTCGAAATCTATCCGACTTGCCTCGATGCGAGCCTTCCTATTTCAGAGTTCTCGGAGACTTTCGATGTGGCGAACGAGTTGAGCACTGGGAGATCCACTGCGCCGATCTCATTGGTGTGGAAGGTAAAAAAGATGCTCAACGTCGGCTCGGGAAAGCAGCTAAGCCAAGCGGTGGAAGTTGTGCACCACTTCGCCTGGATGTCGTTCATTGGCGGAGAAAGGAGATGACCAATAACGCCCCTTGTAAATATGATCTTCTCTCTAGATTCATGGCGCTTGCTAATCTACAAGGCAATCTGCCTCAACGCCACGTTTATGGTTCCGAAGAGTTTCTTCGAGAATCCATCATCAGGTTCATCTTGGCCAGCAGAGACACCACCTTAACTGCACTAATGCAGGTTCGCAAAAATCCAAATACCATAACCAAAGATCGCTGTCACTGCGTGTTAAAAAATGATCCGCGAGGAAGACGAAAATGGAGAGATGGATTGGTTAGGTTGAATAGTGTTTTTTCAACCAATTCCATAAAAAGAATTAGCATTTGTACCGGGAGGTGCAAAGAACCGTTGATTAAGGATGGAGAAAACCATGGTAGACCGACAGTGACATTGAACAATTTTGGACGACTCGAGAAAACTATTTTAATGTTCACAAAGAAATGAACCAAGAATCAATTAATATGAATAGAAAATAATAAGGAGGTAATAGAATTAAAACAGAAAACTCACAAACTTCATTAATCACTTTGCTCAATTACATCACACTTATATAGGTTAAAACACAAACTAATTCCTAACCACTCATAACTAATTCTGTTTAACCACCTACAACTAATTCAGTTCAACCACTCATAACTAACCATTTCTGCATTATTCTCACATCCTCCCTTAATGGAGAAATGGATTTTCTACCATACCTAACTGACTTCTGTATTCTCTAGATTGATCTAGTACTTTGAACATCTGCTGTATTCTCTAGATTGATCTAGCTACTGCATTAACAGAGGGTAGTTGGAATTAATACCTTTCTACCACTCCCCCTTAATTCCAACTATATAACAAATATATACTATAGCACGATATACAAGAAACTATATTCTTAATCATGACGACTTAAACTTTAACTTGCCTGCTGGTCTAAGTCTCAGCTAGGCTTACAACAAAACATTTCATTTTTGCCTTCTTATTAAAAGGTCCATGCTTGTTCCTTTTCCATTGCTGGTGCAGTTTCATCTTCACCTTTTTGGGTTTCCTTATGAAATTCCTTTGCTCCTTGCTTACATACTTAACATCAACAACCTCTTGTGGATTGAGAGGCAATGCAAGATCTCGAACGAGGTAATTTAATTCATGTTCTCCCCACTTTCCATGAGGAACCAACGAAGGAGTCACCAAAATGCAGTCATCTTTGAACATGAGCGGCCTTCGAAAAACATCCATGGTAGTATCCTCCAAAGTAGCAGTCCTCTTGAAAGTAGATCCAATAAAACTTCTAACAACCGGGCAAGTTTTAATCTCAGTGATTTCTTCAACAGCGTGATCCTCAACAACATTAGTGATTTCTTCAGGGACATGATCTTCAACAACATGAAACTCTTTGTCAATGGACTCAAAAACGCTGCTAATCCCAAATGGGTTCATGAGAAAATGATCATTAAAAATATCATTGTCTAAAATAATAGACATATCAGTTAGCTTTATCACCTGTCACAAACGGTGCTCACTAACAGCACTCTCTTGAACAAGACCCACTTACACGATTTTTGCAACAAAACAAAGAAAACCGGGCCGACTGAAAAAGAATATGACCACGGTAAGCTTGCAAAAAAAAACACCAGCAAACGATTCTCGACAGTCTTCGACAGCACCAGGCAATGTTCTGGACAGGGACTCCACGCAATGCAGCACTCCACGCAATCTTAAAACTACAGCAACGGTATACGCCTTGCTCCTCGACTGTATACGCACACACCCTTGCTTGCCTCACTGCCTCGGTTCTTGACAGCACCAACGTACACCCTTGCTTCAGGCCTCACTGCCTGAGAAATGCTTCCACTCGTTTTCCTTAATGGACTGGATCTGTGGTTATATGGTCTGTAATTGGACACGTATCGGGCATAAAACAAGATGCGCAGACTTTCAAGTTTAGCAAAACTTGACTCCACAAAAAACTCGACTCAACAAAAAATGCACCGAAACAAAGGAGAAGGGTCTTATTTCAACAAGACGGCCATAAAAACTGGCTCCACGCAGCGTTTCTTGATGGCTCACGAGCAACGACACCTTGTTTCTCAATGGTTCTGCGTTCTTCTGCGTTCTGGCAGCATGCAAACGCACAGCACAACGGATGGCTGCAACAGTTCTCGGATGGCAAGAATCTGCACACGACGGTTTTGGTGTTCTGGCAGCACGCGAACGGTTCTTGATACGCACAACAGCAACTGCTACCCGAGTTCTTGACAGGGGTCTTGGCAGCACATACGCACAACAGCAACTGCTACCCGAGTTCTTGACAGGGGTCTTGGCAGCACACCAGCAAGTGGATTCTGGACAGGGCGTTCTTGACAGCGTTCTGGACAACGACGGACAGCACCAGCAACGTTCTCACGGCAGATCTCGCTTCTGGCAGATTCTCGACAGCTTCTCAACAGCGCCAACAACAAAAAACAATTCACAACTTTAGCATGTGTTCAATACAGCGGCCTCACACGCCAATACAGTTAAGGCTTCAATGCGTCTCACTGACGGTTCTCGACAGCTGGACAGGGACGGTTCTCTCTTCACAATGGCGGCAGCGGACAGCCTCCCTTTCAACATCAACTGACGGCTGTCTTGCTTCCTTCAACCGACGTCAACACACAGGTTTACAACTGCGGCTTTAGACAAGGACGAGAGCAGACAAATACTTTACCTCACTCAAAACTCCAACGCACAACGCCCTCTTCTCAACACAGCGTCACAGCTTTACAATACTGCAACTAAGCTGAAACCCTCAGCTGCACATATGCACAACTCCAACTCAGAGGCTCCAAAGCTAGCCTCACACTTGTGCAACACTCAAACAGCGGCACTCAGCAGCACCCTAGCGGGTCTCAGGGCTCTCGGCATCTCCAGCAGCAACAGACAAAACACTCGGTTCCACAGCTTCGCAGGTGGCACAAACAAGTTCACTCTTCAACAGCAGATCCGGCCTCACGCAAACACCACTCGGCCTTCCTCACCTGCGCTCTCACCCCAGCTCAAACCCTGAGCTCTGATACCAAATTAAAACAGAAAACTCACAAACTTCATTAATCACTTTGCTCAATTACATCACACTTATATAGGTTAAAACACAAACTAATTCCTAACCACTCATAACTAATTCTGTTTAACCACCTACAACTAATTCAATTCAACCACTCATAACTAACCATTTCTGCATTATTCTCACAAATAGCTTGGAAAATTTATCAGATGTAATCAATTAATTTTGTTCTCATTGAGAATGACCCTTCTAAGTAGCACATTAACAAGCTACAGTTTTTTTAATTGGTAAACATTAGTATTATAATGTTGTTTTAAGTGTTAGTTCAAAATAGGAGAATTACAATAGCTTTTGCAATCCGTGTGAGTGTGTCTGTCAATCACAGGAAAAATGATGGAAGTTTATAAAAATTGTTTGAAGATTCTGATTCTTGTACCCATCATTTGTTGGAATCCTTGAAGATCAACATTGTAAGAGTTGGATGTCACATCAACCAACAAAAAAAAAGTACTTTCTACCAATTCATTGGAAAAAAAACATGAGAAATGACAATGTCATCCAATGCGATGGGAAAAATGAAGTGAGAACTATGCTATACAACCTTAAGGCTTCATTTGAGAATTCTAAATTGGTTACAATGCATTTAATCACTGTAAATATGACACCAATTATGTGTCTAGTATTCAAACAATTCAGAACGTTTGATTGAAATAACACACATGCTATGTATTGCATTTAAGATGTCATATTAGATTGAGAAAATGACCATATATATACATGTGCCAGAAAGAAAACCAAACAAATTTAATGAATAATCTAGCAGGATCAGTGATTCCTCCAAGGACAAGAAGAATCAAACTTAACGAAAACGCCCCAAGTATATATGAAAAATTGATTAGCTAAGTAGAAATCGATTTTCAAACCCTTATGGTTTATAGTTGACAAAGAATAGCAGCAGCAATACAATTTTTGTGGGCATGAACTTGCACCCAAAAAGAATCCATATATATATCAATAAAGACTCCTAGCATCTGCAACAAGAAATTTGTTATTTATACGAAGGCTAGAAATAGAGATGAACATAATAGTTTGTTTGCAAGTATGGAAAAAAAATTATGGGGATAAATACATGACCTATTTACTCAATTGAGGCTCGTTACAAAGAATGAAAAACCTTTTATTGGATTCCCATATATTGCTACCTTCTCAATTGGGGCAAGCATGTTTGGTAACAACATTGTTGTATTGGATGGAGTGTTGTATAAATATATAGGCATTGCTTGTATGAAGTTGAGGGTTAACAATGAACGACATTCAAGCAATTGCATTTTTTTATAAGTGTTCCATTGAGTGGACCATAACATTTTCAGCATTGCTAATCCATGTCTTGTCAACATTGTGAAGGTACAAAATTTGTAATCCAACATTAATGTCGAGGTTACCATATATAATGTTGCGAGTTGATATTTTTTTTTTTGTGGTCACACGAATAGGAACAAGACAAAAGCTATTGAAACAATACTAAACAAAATCAAAATAGTGCAATTCCAAGCTGCATAATCACGCGAGTCAGCTTAACAAGTGGGAAAGAAACCATATTTAAATTTAGTGTGTTATTTTTTTGGTTTCAAACTGAGAACATATTCAAATGGTTTTCTGTAGCATTTGTTAGAGCATGTATAAGATGAAATTTTGGAAAGAATTAATTGGCATGAGCGAATTCAAGTGTTTGAAAGGCTTCAGTCTTCAATGAAATACACCGTCATACATTCGTAGGAGGGTTGAACATGCTTCCATCTTGCATGAATAATACTAAAGAGGTTAAGATTATAAATTTTTTTAGGAATAAACATGGCTGCATGTTGCATTAATAATGAAATAGAAAGAAACAAGGGGAAGGTTGTCATTATAAGCAAAACATGGGGAATTTTGGTTTGCATAGTCATTTCATGGGTATATTACAAAAGCTAAAACTTGTTGTGATACGTAAAAAACACAACCATGATGTTGTGAAAGGTTGCAAATGTAAGTACACATACTTATTTTCACAACATAGAAACCTCTTAATGACCATTTAAATTGAAATGTATAGTAGAAGAGGTTCATTTGAAATGCATTCAGATTGATGGGTGGAAAAAAATTGTTGGGCAGTATGGGTTGTTCCATATTAATTTGAAGAATTTAATTGTTGGTTATCTTTTCCATATAAAGTTCGAGACTATAATTGTTGGTTATCCATGACATGAAAAAGAAGACAAACATATTCTATTTAAGAATGGAATTTTTTTTGGCAAATAGACAAGGAAACAGGGAAAGTAGGTAGTATGAATGCCATGCAAGTATGGTACTATTCTATAAGAGTTACTGTAGAGTGAATAAAATTTGACGAAAAAACATGTATTGTTTGCTATAAAAGTGGAAGTATGTAGCAAAGTGGTGAAAAAATATTGAAGTCCTTCAACCAAAGTGCATGTTGATTTTGATTGCTTTTTCCTGTAGGGAAAATGCCTAGTCGTAAATACAAGGTGATGTGTGGCATCTACAACACCATTTGACATTTAGATTTGGGACGCGATCGAGGTAATATATGCGAAGTTGCCTGTTTTCATCCCTTTCATGTACATGGATGAGGAAATGCATGAAATCTTTAATCCTTTTAAGTAGTTGGAGAGTTGGGCGCATCCGGTATAGTGGCACAGTATGAGAACGTAGGAATCGGGTCTGTATATCCAAAAGAGAAGCCTCTTGTTCATGTATTTGATGGAAAAATGTGTAGAGATGAGAAAGATAATGTGGATCCATCTGTTCATGTAAACAATGGGAAAGCGTGTAAGTGAACATGTATAAATTCATTAATTAAAAGGGAAAGCATAGAAGAAAAAAATATGACTAACCTTTCGAAATTAAAAGTATAGTAGAAATAGAATATATTAAAAAAACTTACAGATTTGAAGGTGTTAACATGAGAGAATAGATGAAACATTTGAAAGTGGAATGCAAAGGAAGGAAAATAACCAAGAAGAGAAGGTCTTCAAGTAGGCCGATTCACAGATTTGGAGGCAAGGTATGCTTCTTGTTTTTTCCTACGAAGGACGTACATATTTTCTTGCATGCGTGTGAAGGAGAAAGCTGGAGAGATGCAAATATCATTCAATGATCTAACTCTAAAGATGGTTGTGAATGTAAGGCCCTGACGATCAATGTTGCCAATGTCAATTGTTGCCTTTTGTAGTGTCATGCCTTGTGATTTATGGATTGTTAGGGCCCATGCCATGCGAAGGGGCAGTTTTCTTCGAGAACCCCTTGTTACGGGGGAGATGGGTACACATTTCAGATTTGAGCTATCCCATGTTGGACCTTTGTAGTGCATGAAATCGACCACAACAAATGAGGGGAGTTATGGAGGGTGAGAACCAGTTGTGTAATGAATAGTGACAAATTTCCCAAGAGAACCATTAACGAGGCTTGCTTCAACCCACAAGTTGCTTGTTAGAATGACATGCTGACCAATGCAAAGAAGCACTTGTGCAACAAGCTGTTCATCTTCCTGGTTGGAGGAGGGAATTTGTTTTCTTTGTTCAACACAACAACATGCAATAGGCAGGTTCAATTTCTTGAGCATGGTTGTATTGTGTAGAGCAACAAATTCATTAGTTGCATAGAGGTGCATAAAATTGGTGAATGTTACCAGCTCGTCTTCTGGAAGATTGGATTTTTATCATGTCATTAGAAGGTTCCAATCATCCAATGTGGGGGTTGCATTGTGAAGGTTGGAAAGGATTTGACGAAATAAAACCTGCGTAGGATCTGTACCTTGTTGGCAAAATTTTTTGGAAAGTGTGTCAATAGTATTGAATCTCCGCCAAAGAGCATTGCCATGGGACATGCCTACATACATTGGTGTATCTTTAATAGGTGGTAATTGGGTGAGGTCCCCCACAAGGATTATACATCAGCCACCAAATGGAGTGTTTCTATTGGGTGGGAAGGCCTCTTGTAAATGTTTATCAATTTGAGCAAGCATTTTAGGACCAATGAAGCTCATTTCATCAATGAGAATGTATTTGACATGATGGAGTTGTTCTTGATGGCTTAGGAGGGATTGACCTTTTAGAGGGTGTATAGAGGAGACATGGATGTAGAGGGTAGAGTGTATGGTTAGAGCATTGATGTGGAATGCCGCAACACCGGTCGGAGAAAGTAAGAGCATTGGGTTTTCCCCATTGACAAAGTTGGATAGGAAGGCACTTTTGAGGCAATCAATTAGGAAAAATTTGCCAGTGCCAGTAGTGCCTTGGATGAGAATCCTTAATGGTGTGGTGGAACCACTATTGGAGAAGTTGGAAAAAACGATATTGAATGCCATGAGATGTCTTGGGGACAAGGAGGAAAGGGAATGTGGATTTGGAGAGGGAATCTGGTGGAGTGTTGTGGAAGATCGTTTGAATTCTATCAAGGAAATTTTCGTTTCTTGCAAGTGCGAAGGGATGAGAGAGTGATCCAAATTATGGTTTGCATCTATCACGATGGCCAAACATGTCAGTATCATCAAGGAGGATGTTGTTACCTTGGTGGAATTGAGAGAGGAATTTCCATTCTTCCATGTCTATGGTTGGGGAGGGGGTGCATTGCATCAGGGGAGGGATCGTCAGTTATGAACATGGATGGTTTTAAAGGAACTTGGTGAACATGCCATGCTTGATATGTGTTGGCAATTTTCTCTCAATGAGAAACAATTTCCTCGTCGGTTTCACCAATGTTGTTAGGAAATATATGAAAAGGGCAGTACAAGAGTAGTTCACTCCAACAAAAGTCTACATAGGATGTTTAATATTTATCTGGGACTGCAACGTATCGAGGAATGACACACACAACCATGGGAGGGAAAATGCGCTTCCAGGGCGATGTTTTCTGGTGGGAGGAGAATGACCAGTCCCGTGCGACTTCAATAAGTGGAAATGAATCTAGCGAATGAGGTCTTTGAATGTATGAGGTGATGAACAATGTTGATGGAAGATGGGCATCCAAGTTGTTTGAAACACATCAAAAAACTATTTTTTTTAACATTGAGGGAGACGAAAGAATGTCAACATTGGTAGCGGAACTTTTTGGAGCATATGACATGTTTCTTGTGCACCAATTTCCCTATCAGCAACAAGTTCAGTCATGAGTTTGCAAATGACATACAAGGTAGGCGCGTTAGGGGGTACTTTGTGAAAGTTGTGCAAGCATTTGGTGTTAACTTTCGGATTTTTCCTCTTCTTTCACTGCATACTTTGCAATGTAGTTCAATACAGCACGACGTGACAAAATCGGTTGGAAGTCAATGTTGGCCCTCCAAATTGCAAGCATATGAGAGTTGTGCACATTTAGCTTGTCATCATTTCTAGCAGGAGTGTACGTTTTCTGCCCGATAGCATCGATTTGGAGAGAAGAATTTTCACACAATTCCCAAGGGGCTCCATAGCGGCTATTGGGCATGGGATCCCCCAAAGGGAAGTTTTGGGGCTAAAAGCCTAGATTTTGGTCAAAAGTTGTAACTCCGATGTAAAGGCTCCGCATTTTGTGGGTGCAGAGTGCATAGCTTGTAAATGAGTCATAGGGTTGTTCGCCCTTAATTTTGTAATGTAATGTTGGCTGTAGAGATCTACCCATGGTTCGTGGACCATGGGATTGTATAAATAGAGCGAGGCTCTAAGTAGTTAAGACATCAATTGATGATCATGGAATAAAAGCATAGTGGATTATCTGAAGTGTAAAGTCTAGTTTTGGGTCGTAGAGTAGGAGAAGGCTCTGCAACTGAGTGCGCAGAGGCCTAGTAGTTCGTAGCTGAGTGCATGGACCCCTGCAGTTGAGTGCGCAGGGCGAGTCGAGTCTGTAACAGTTGGAAGAATTAATAAAGAGAAGTTTTATATCATTCCTGTGTATTTATTTCCTATTTTCTGCATTGAATGTATTGGGTATGAATTGCATTTCTACTGTTTATATGATGCGCGAACATATGTGACTATGAGAATTAAGTGAATGTGAGATAAAGTATCTGTTTACGTGAAGTTAACTAAGATCTTTAAGAAGATAAGTAAGATTTGTGGTATAGTTTGGGGAAATAGTGCAGATCACTGCCATAGTAGTGCGAAAGCACCTCAGCCCCTGGTTAGGGCTGCGCAAAGGCGATTATAACAAATCACAAAGGTCTCACAGGTCAGCACAGTGCGCAAAGTGACCTGCGCGAAGGTAGGCATAGTTGGACTAAATCGACACCTCAGACATCTCAAGGGTGCCGCAAACTTGGTTCCAGCATCCCCCCATACTGCGTCAGGTGAGACTTCAGTCTGCACTCCACGGGCTGATGCTTAAAGGGCCAGTGGTGTAGGGATTTGTTTGGCTAATTAACTCCGAACCTGGGTCAGGCCCCCTCAAGCCAACAACGGAAAGCAATAGAGTTATTTGTTTTGCAAAGACATGTAGAGGAATGACAATTTGTGTGCCTTTGGATGTAGCTCACAAGTTCCTCGTAGTCTTGGAGTTCATTTGATGAAAATATTTCATTTGTTGCAAGGAGGCAGGGATCACGTATAAATGAGCGATGTAATCCAGGACTCCTGTTCTGGAGAGGGTGAGGGTTCGCATCGGTGATGTAGGTATCAAAAAATGTTTTGGCTGCACGAATGTCTGCAACATTAGCCCAATCGAGGGCATCCATATTACGTGCGTCTTCGAACCATAGAAACCCATGTACATGTGCAGAGCCTCTATGCTGCCATTCATACCTTAGTAACAAAGATGGAAAACAAGTAAGAGGGATGCATGAATGTGGGTTTGCAAAAATGTTTTGGATTCTCCATCGAGACTGATCTTGTGCATTAGATGGAGGATTGGAAGGCATGGCCATATGCAAGTCATGCTATTTTGTATCAGTTGCACTTAGTGTGAAGAAGAAGGTAGGGTTACCGTATTGAATGATCATGTCACTTAGCTCCCCTCTAGCCCTGGTCCAAAAAGAACGGATCCCGTGAAGGGATGAGCTGAAGCGCATAATCTGGTCTGGAAGCTGCTACAGGTGGAGGCGAAGGTCTGCTATGGTTGTTGGTAAGGTATTTTCAAGGTCCCTTTTAATGAAGACAGAAGCAGTGGCTTGGCTTCAATGTTGCATGATAAGGTTGTATAGGTAATAGTGAAACCTAGGATGTTGGCCAAAGCGATTGTCATGGAAGCGCATTAGATGCAAAGCATTTTCTTGCATATCAACTTTTGCAATTATTGGTTCGTTAATCATGGAAGCTTTGGTGGGGAAGAGGGTGGGGAAGGCCATGGAGAAGAGGCCGTCTTTGTTGTATTCATTGATTGGAGAAAGGTCAATGATGGGCCATTGAAGTGAATGGGTGGGCATGGAATTGGAGGATTATATGTAGGCAAGTATCTCATCAATTTCTGTATGAGAATTTGGTAGAATTGCAACAAAGGAGGATGGTTGAAGGTCAGACATGTTTGGGTGGAGAAGTTCATGGTCAAGCTTTTTAGAGAGGGCTTCTTGGGGTCTAAGGGATTTGGGGGAGAGACGGTGTAACATACTAGAAACTTATGAAGGGGAATCAGGCAAAGAGGAAAGTGCAAGAGGGTTAAGTTGTACATATTTGTAGTATGGGTCATTTGCTATCTTGAACTGCAAATCTGAGAGAACACGTGATCTTCTGATAAATAATTCATAGGATATGTGGTCATTGTTGGTTTTATTTACAACAAGGATGTCTATTTATAAGAGCATGCGAGGAAGGGAGGTGACAATGTTAGTTATATCTTGAGGGAAGCTAATAGTATGGCTAGAATATTTGGATTTCCCTCCACGTGCATGTGTTACTTGAAGAACATGGTTGACACGGGCAATGAGCATCTCTTCAACTTGAGTTAGGCAAGTGAGGACATGGGGTTGGTTGCTTGGGTCCATGTTATTTGAGGAGGAGAAGCAATGGATAGTTCGCTCAAAGGAACAACGGAAACAAGTAACGTTGGCATTTAATTTTTTTGTTTTCATTGATGGGTAACCTTCACAACAAGTGGAGCAAAATTGTATGGGGCTAAGTGCATCAATTCTTTCACGAAAGTGATGATGTGCATGATGGAGATGGTTGTTGGGTAATTGCTGAGTAGTTGAAGAGGAAGCCACATGGGGGGATTGCTGCACATGGAACGTGGGAGGTGACAAAAGGGCATTAGTTGGAATTGAAGAGGAAGCCTCATGGGGGATGACTACACATGGAAAGTGGAGGTGATGAAAGGGCATTAGTTGGAATTGATTGGGAAGCGAGTGGACATGGAAGGGAAAGTGGAAGACTTAGGGTGGATGCTAGGGGATGGAGATGAACCTGGGAAGGAAGAGGCGTTTGGTTTGGGTTGGTTTGAGAGGGAAGGTTGGATCGACGATTGTTGTAGAGAAGACGCCGACATGCATTTATTCTATCCTTGTTAAGTGCGTAGTGTTGTCATCGTTGTTCCTTCTGTGCACTATTCACTGGGCGGGGTTGCATAGTTGTTTCAAATAAGAAAATTTATCTCAACATCAGAGGTGTAAGTGATGTAGGAGCAAAGGCAAGTAAAGCATGCATGACAAGTTTTTTTTTTTTTTTTTTTTTTCTTGTTTGTTTTTTTTTTTTGTGTTTTGTTTTGCATTACAAAGTATAGTAGCATATATATGGTGTGAGTGTTGCTTTTAGGGAAAGTGTATGCATTATGTAACGCGACGAATGCGAATTGAAGGTGAAGTACGAAGACGGGTGCAAATGATATTTGTTTTGTTTGGTTGTTAGACTTGTTCAAAGTAAAGTAATCCATCCTAGGATGTTCAAATGATTATTAGTAATTGTAAACACAACCACATGATGCATATTTGGCCTAGACTAAAGGAAGCCCATTTGTGCATGTGACCATAATTAGAAGCATTAGGTGTGTATTGTTTTTCATATATAGCATATCATATTCATATGTGCATGTGACCATAATTAGAAGCATTAGGTGTGTATTGTTTTTCATATATAGCATATCATATTCATATGTGCATGTGAATAATGTGTGTGTGTTGCAAAGAAGCTTACATGATGAACAAGGATCATGGAAAGCAAGTGAGCGAATGGCCATGTATCTAGAAGAGACATTACAAGTGAGAAAATGGGCATGTATGAATGTGAGAAAAAAAAGAAGAAGTGGTTGCCCATTTGTTCATGAGAACCAATACACTTGAGAGAGGGTGCATATAGTAATAAGAAAGCAATACAAAAGGTTGAAGAATTGTTGAAGATGAGTTCTAGAAAAAGTAAAGTTCGAATTGCAGACAAGAGGGTTCAACAAGGTGCAAAAGGGCAAGTGGGGATTAATGAGAGTGAAGGTTGGGAAAGGAGTTGGCAATCGGGAAAGGGAGGGGCATAATAGGGAAATTGTTTACAAGGTGAAGGATGGGCATCAATGGAGAAGTGTGGGGGGAGAGTATGGGAAGAAAAGTGTTAAAGGGCAAGGGTGTATAGAGCAAGAGATGGGGAATAGCGAGGGAAGGGGGAGAAAGGTATGTTTATAGGCGGCGGGAAATTGTTTTTCGAGGGGGAGGAGTGGGTTGAATGTCTTGCAAGAGGAGAGAAGATGCAGAGGCATAAGGGAGTTCTTCAAAGTGAATGAGGGTTGGGTGGAGGTGTTCAATGCCGTTGAAAGTGTCTGTTTTGACAACTAGCATGAAGAGGAATCGACATGACGTGAACCCATTGGATATGGCTCAGACAACTCCTGGATCGCTTGAAAGGAGGAAAGGGTCCTTTACAGATATGCCCAAAAGGCCATGGGTGGCATCATCAAAAGAAACCACATTTTTGAGTTGCCTAGTGTGGTCATGCAATTCAAGTCGGAGCACATAGCGATAGTCACATTTGAGGAAGGAGCCTTCACATTTTGAACAATGCCATGTCTTTCTAGGTTGCTGAACAACTTTTTTCATGCATTGCAGCCCATCAATGGTAAGGGGGAATGCGATGAAGTAGAAGTCATCCAATTCAATTGTTGTAACAATAACACAGAGGGAAACCCATGAAGATGTCTTGATGTGGGGCATTACAAGAATGGCAGAAATTGTTTTTGTTTGCATGGGATTACTGGTTGTGCCGGTGTATTTCCGGATGGATGATGATGAGGAAGATTTGATGCCTTCTTCTTGAAACCATTGCTTGAGTTGGTGTGTTTCATAGATATCTGGATCTATAAGAAGGAAATTCGTCAGGATAGTTTCGATAGTTTGCCCATTGAACTCGACAAGTTGACCCCCTATGATTGCAAGGACTGGGATAGTACGTTCCATGCGGAGTTCAGAGAGCATGCATCCTTCGGTGTGGCAGTGTTCTCCCCACAAGGTGACATAGATGCTGCTACCAAACTTGTCGCTGAGGGAAATAGTTTGTCTAGGAGTTTCAGAACCATCACGCTTGTGAATGATCGAGGTAGGAGAGGTTGAGCTAACGACACTGATAACATCAACAAATGAGTCAAGAGGCACAAGTTTGAGTGAACTTATTGCCACAAAATGGAAGGTATAGGAAGGTATTGTTTGATCTCCATCTAAAATGTGAGATACATTTGATGTGGAGAAGAGGAGGATTTCAAAAGGGCATTTAAGATGGTTGTATGTAGAGTTCAGGACCTTTATGGGGCCATTCGAAACTGTGTAGATTTGGCCAAGCTAGATGAGAGAATGGAGTGAGTTTGCCAAGTCATTGAACATGGATACATGGATTTCATCACTGTCCCAATCAACGAGGTCAAACCCAAAGGATTTCCCAGAGCCGTGTGCATTGGTGTATGCACGAAGGGGTGTTTTTGCGAGAACTCTACCTTGGATGGACCAAAATTTATGATTTGGGGTAAGTGCCTTAAAAGGGAGAGTTGTTGCAGATGAAGCGAGCAAATTTGTGAAGTTGGTAGATTTGATTTCAATGGGGGGGTTGATGAAGGGAAGATATAGTCAATGAGGACGAGGGCGCATGGAGAATTTGTTTAGCGGAGAGAATATGAGGGGTTGGCTCACTGATTAAAGTTGCCAAATGGTGAAGTATTTCAAGTTTGAGGAAAGAAAGTGACCTGCAAGAAAGAGAATATGTGAGTGTAGAGGGGAAGTAAAACACGATAAAAGCAAATAGATTCTAAAGCGGGCATAAAATGAGAGGAAAGCTAGGGAGGATTAGGAAGGATTACCAGTGTGCAACATGCATAGTATGATGTGCATATGTGCATGAGAATTTTCGTAAGAGCATGATAAGCCTATTTTCAAGTCTTCAGATTTTGAAAGTGAATCATGTGAAGAAGGAAGCAAGACCACATGGCTGTGAACACCATCAGAAAGGGAGACATGGTAGTGAGGGGTTGATGTCCTAGTAGGGCGTATTTATTCGACAAAAACGACTTGGAGGATTGGTTGCATCTCTGTAGAGCCAACGAACAACAATGGAAGTGAATTGGTATTCAAGGTTGGTTCCATGGTGATATGACTTTGTTGTTGAAAAAAAGGTGCTACAAGCGAATATCAATTGTAAGTGTACAAAAGTGAAGAAAAATTGGTGTAGTAAAAAGAAAGGAAAAGGTTGAAGAGTTTATCTAAAATGAGACGAATCAAGAATAGAAATGGAAGGGAAAAGTGTGGAAGATAAAAAAACATGAGGGGGAAGGAAGAACAAGCAAGAACAAGCAAGACCAAGTGTGCTACAAGAAACGAATAGATAGCTAGACTACTGTCCTTATGATTTGTGCAATTTTCATGTGGCAAAGTTAAATGTTTCACGGGTAAGAAAGCAAAGCAAGAAGAAAACAACACCCACCATGATATTGTTATTTGTTGAGTGAAGGAAAGTTTTGGAAGGGAGAGAGGAAGGGGTAGGCAATTTGAATGAGATACCTAGCAAACATTGAGGGCTTGTTCAAACAAAGAGGTTTGGAAGTAGCAAGGCAAAGTAGGAAAAATTGTTTTGATTATGGTTTTTGTGTGTAAAGTAAAGTGTCTTTCTAGACTGTTGGCAATTAAAATTTTGCACCCTATTCAAGCGACCTTGCAACTTTTTAGATGAAATGGATCTATGGATGCAGGCAAATAAAAGTAGTAAAAAAAAATAGGCTAGGTTGTTTATGTGAGAGAAAATTTTTGACTATAGTAAAAATAAAAGAGCATGCGACATTCTGGGAAAAAAAGAGAGAAGGAAAATAGAGGGTACAAAGAAGGGAATAAGATGTATTTCCAGACAACATGTAACACTAGTTAGATAGCAACCATACATAGTGTAACATAATAAGAGATAACAACCATAAAGGAAAAACTTCCACAATAAGGGAAAATAAATGTTAAACTAATTTCCTAAGGATAGGAAAAGTGTACATGCATACATGTCAACATATAAAAAAGAAATGCAAGAAAGAGGAAAAGCCAAAGACTTGTAGCTCTTGGCAGGGAACAACACAAGATATCCTCCTAGGTCAAAACAAATTTGTGTTAGGTAAGTGGTATTTAAATATGAAAAGGAAAATGACTAAACTAGTTTGGCCAAGTAATGCCTCTAATTGCAACATTTGTAAAATACCATGAATCATTTGCAAAGTAGGAGAAAATTGTTCCTCCAAAAGAAGTGAAGTTATAAAAGAACAATATGAAAAGGGTTCAGCTGTATGCAAAAGGGGAACAAAAGGATTCCTTGTCCAAAAACGTGTGCTAACTTTTAAGTTAACAACAAGATGTGAGGACATTTTTAAATAGTAGAGCGATGAAGGAGGACATATTAGCCTTTTAGAATCACATGCAAGAGGAAGACATAATGGCAAGTCACTTGGGAGCTTTTCTTAGAGGTATGACAAATGCAATGTCCAATGTCATTATTGTAGAAGGTTTGAACAATATGCATATGAATGTAGGGAAAAAAATGGTATGGATAAACGAAATGAAAATTTCATTAAGGAAAGATTTAAAAAAATAAGTGAAGAGAATCAATTTTTGTTGCAATATAGCATAAGAAAGAAATAAAGGGGTATGGTACGTAATGCTGGTTGTAGCAACTATCACTGAAAAGAAAAATGTTTTTGAATCACTAAAATCTGAGGTGAGAATGTGAAATAACAATAAAGTATAAAAAATGAGTAAAGGAGTTATCTCTAGTTGCACCAGGAAGGAACCAGTTTGACCAAGTATTGCCTCTAATTGTAACAATTGTAAAATACCATGAATCATTTGCAAAGTAGCAACAAATTTTTCCTCCAAAAGAAGTGAAGTTATAAAAGAACAATATGAAGAGGGCTCAACTATATGCAAAGGGGAACAAAAGGATTCCTTGTGCAACAAATTGTGCTAATTGTCAATCTAACAACAAGATGTTTTTTAAAATAATGGCAATAGTAAATTTATGAAAGATAAATATCAATATTTTTCAACCCTTGACAAATAACTCAAACTCTCTACTTTTAAACCCAGAGTACATGATGCCAAATGAGGGATTTTTTCAACCCTTGAAAACTATCTTGAACTCTCTACTTCTATGATAAATTTCCATCCTTGCAAGAAATATGTTACCTGTAATGACTACTGGAAATAATTTGTTGTAGGATTTTAATAAATCCTCTCTCATGGCTCTTCAAATCTTGCTTTAGATTTACAGGTAGCCTGATCAATTCTAGGTCTTCAATCCTCACTTTCAGTGGGCCATTCTGATTCCTTCAATAGGTCAGAGTTAACCTTAACTCTAAGTCCTCTTGTGCTTTGTTTCTAGCTGCTAGGTAATAGATTAGAGTTAACCTCTAATTATTTTTGTGCTATGTTTCTAGTTGTTAGGTAATAGGTCAGAGTTAACCTCTAATTCCTCTTGTGCTCTGTTTCTAACTATAGGGTGAAATTGGTAGCACAATTATTATAAGTAGTTTGAGATTTAGACTTAATTATGTTTTAAAAGATTACTGTGACATTGGCTTTAAATAGGCCCATTATCTCTGATATGTCATGAGAGTAACTCTTGTGATTTTGAACAAAAGATATGATCTACAACATGATACATATGGATTTTAGATGGATATGTGGTTCAGAGAACATTTTGGTGTGTTTGTTCATCAACACAAACTCTTCTAGGCATTAACACTATGAATAATCAATTTCAGAAATATTCATTTGTCAATATGGAACAAAAGTGCAGAGAATATACAGAGGTGATTCAAATTTCTGTTTATGTCCATAGATTGGACACCAGTAATATGCTGTTCATCAGGGCTATTGTATTTAACAATTGGGAGACATGTTGTGACATGAGAAGCATGAACTTCTAGTACTCACTAAGGCTAATCTTCTGTCTATTGTGACAAACACTTGGACTTTCTAGTCTCCACACAATATCCCTGTGCCCAGAAAAACATAGTTGGAATTATTTTGAGATGTGATTTTAGCATGACTGTCGCTACTGTTGGAAAGTTTGCAGGAAATTTCCATCTCGAGTCTGGGGAACTACGCAAATTGTCTGCAAAGTTTTGAGATATTTTCCTAGTACAACAAAGAGTGTTATGTTGAGAGAGCCTTTCTAGAGGATTTTCCGGTCATGTTTTAGAGTAAGTGGTCCAGTTTTGAATCTCCAAATGCACAGTCAAAGTTTGTAAGGTAGCAACACACATGCTCCCATAAGAAATCTGTCACTATCAATATGAAGTTGAGCAATTGCTTCCAAGTGTTTTCATCTATATGTGTTAGCTGTCTATGAAATAACAAACATCCCATCCACAATGGATAATTGCTCGAAACATAATTAATATGAATAAAGAAATAAAAGAAACAACTCAAAGGAGGAACTTGGATGTTGTTTTATATAGATAAAGAGCAAGGTACATGTATTTCTCGTGCATGCATGTCATGGAGAAGAAACCATTCAATATCATTGCATTGTATCCATTGCATTGTTTCTCTGTGTGTTGTTCCAGAGAGAAAATGGGTGTGTTTTCATGTGTGGGTTTGTTTTTGTTCATTGTATTATCCTCAGTTGAAGCATGGAGGTCATGGCCTCAATATTTCAATCAGAATACTATTGCTGTGGGACTGGGACAACAACCCAATAAGGAAGATTTGCAGTTTGGGACTTTGAAGAAGAATGAAGGTCCTCGCCATATGTGAATATGAAGTACGACATGGGGCCTGTGTTGACTTCTGCTATGAATGTCCATACAATTTGGTATGGAAGGTGGAGTAAGAAGGAGAAGAGGGTTATCAATGAGTTTTTGCTATCTATCTCTAATAAAACAAAGAGCCCTTCTGTGGGTCACTGGTGGAAAAAAATGAAGCTGTATACTGATCAAAATAGTGCCAATATTAGTAGAAACATAGTGATTACTAGTCAACACGATGATTACTACTCCCATGGTAAGGTACTGAGTAGGCTTACTATTCAGGAAGTGATAAAAATGCCATAACCACCAAGAGTAGTCCCCTTCCCATTGATCCCAAGAATGGTCTTTACCTCCTCCTCACTTCTAGTGATGTTGCTGTCTAGGACTTCTGCAGAGAAGTCTGTGGATTTCATTATTTTACATTCCCATCCATTGTAGGATACACACTTCCTTATGCATGGGTTGGGCATTTTGGAAAACAGTGCCAAGAAGTTTGTGCTTATCCTTTTGCAGTGCCAAGTTACATGACTGGAATGAAGGCATTCAAGGCACCTAATGGGGATGTTGGTATCGATGGGATGATAAGTGTGATTTCCCATGAATTGGCTGAGCTTTTGTCAAATCCCCTGATCAATGCCTAGTATGCTGGTGAGGATCCTACTTCTCCTACTGAGATTGCAGATCTCTGTGAAGGTCTTTATGGGACTGAAGGCAGTGGATCTTACACTGGACAAGTCTTCACAGACAAATTTGGGGCTAATTACAATGTCAATGGAATTAGGAGGAAGTATTTAGTGCAATGGATATGGAGTCTTATTTTGAATGCCTGCTCAGGATCAAATGCATTGGATAGTTGAAGGTGCTCTAGTGCTCTTGTTAGTGGAAAATGGGGTTGCTAGTGTTATGGTCACATTCATGGGTTGTTCTCAAGCCTTACTATCACAAATTCTATTTGTGGGTTGGAGCTAGACAGATTATTAATGGATTCTTTATTGGTATATACTTCAATATGCCTTAGGATTACTATACCCAATAATGCAACAAAGTGTCCTGGAACACTGGAGGTTCGAATCCCATTTTTATTTCTTGACAATATGCAGTGATTGTTCTTCTTTTAACGGTCATCCCACTATGTGTGCTTGTGTGTGTCTATATAACTTTATCTATTTAGACTATTCAGAGAAATATCAAGCAGAGAGCATTCATGTCTGTTGAATTTTTAAGATCTATTTTGATTAAGTAGAGGAGTAATTCTATATGCACATCAAAGTTTACTAGAATTTCCATTTATGGTGACTAGGTTTCTAGAATGATGTCATTGCTGTGTATTTTTCACTGGCCAAGGCTCACTTGGACACATCTTGTAAAATTTAGAAATGGCATTTGTTGTTTTGAATGGTGTTTTAAGCCCCTTAACATCTGCATAAATTTTTAGTAGATATAGTGGATAGTTGTTTGACATATAAGATCTAAATGGCTAAATGGATTGAATCCTTAAGATCTCCATACAACCCAAACATTTAATTTTGTGATGTTAATGGAACTTGAAAGTTGAAACTAATCCTATGCCATTCTCGAATCCATGCTAAGCTTGACAAAGATTTCAAATTCCACTGTATGGTGTGTATTGGCCTTCACATCTCAAACCTTGGATTGAGTGATTGAAATCTATTTCAAAAATAAGATGCTTACATGAGAGTAATATATATTAATACTTGGAATGCAGAAAGGAGGACCAACAAAGAACACAAGAAATTTGTACTTTAGATATAAAAGAGAAGAAATAAGCAACAATACACCATATAACATGTCTTGGACAAAAAATTATAAATTTCAGGCCCTAACTTCATTATTTATAAAGATCCTTTTTTCTATATGATATTTACATCATTAAGTTAGATACACATTAAGCTGTGAATACAATTTGGATGAGACTATTGCAAAACCCAAGATGTGAAATCTTCTAAGATGCCCATGTTTACATTTTGAAATGTAAGAGCTCCAGTTTTAGAGTGTATAGTAGAAGTAAGCTCATTGCACTTGACAATCATAAGGACAAACAATTTTAACATATGATTGAACAAAAGAAGACAAATTATTGATATAGTAGTGTTTAGCTGGAGAGACGTGCTTAAATTTTAACATACTTCCAAATTCATGTTTAATCCCATATTTGTCAAGAGTTCTTATGTTAGTTTTGAGGGGATTTTTTGATACATCCTTAGAGTCAGTAATAGGTACCTTTCTCATTGGATATGTTTTTGGTTGTTTCAACTCAGCCATGTAGATAAAAATAAGCATTGAAACAATCTGATAGAAACTGCTCCTAAAATTCTACAATTTGAATGACATGTTATTGCAATTAAGTGATTAAAAATAGGTTATAAAGTTATGTAATTGATAATGAAGTAAACTATGGTGGATTCATACCTACTTGTAGACTTTGAGAGATTCTGCACTTGCTCCCCAAATATGACCTACTCAACAATGGTTTAATGTGAATGTTTATTGTTCCATAAAGTTGAATGTTTATATTTCTTTTCAACATTTTGGCTCATTGTATCCGATGGAATTCAGAAGTTTCCACTTCCAGTTGACATAACATATGTTAGTCTTCTCCTTTGGGGACTAAATCTACAACACATGGCCTTCTAATAAATATGAAAAACCCTCGATAGGGATTTAAAAAGGAAAATAATAAATCTGATGGGAACACCTCCTTCGATGGAACATATATAGATGCTTGTATAGGAAAAGAAAAAGGTGTAGAACTTGAAAACAATGTCCCTTTTCTAATCCTTGCATATCTAGAGACTAGGAGATGACTATATCCTTGTTAAATGAATGAGTAAAATTCCCTGCAAAGCATGACAATTTTTTTCTTTTAATATATCAAGAAAGCTAAAATGATGGACCCTAGATAATGCTCATTGCCCACACGATATACATGATAGATGGGAATATTTCCCCAGGAGAGTTGTTGCAGACACTCATTTCCATTGTCTAGAGACATTACCAGCTTGCTGAAGGATTTGAAGATACAAGTCACCAAGTTATGGCACCCATCTTGGATGCTAATGAACAAGTTATCCATAAACTGGCTATCCTTTAAATGAAAAAAGGCAGAAAGGTGCAACCTTTACTATAGTAACTCAACAAAGGAATTTCTGCAATGAAATTAGAATCGAGTAATAAGTGGGGAATATCTTAGCTACATCAATTCCCCAAGAAACCATGAAAGAAGAAGAAAAGGTGCAACCTTTACTATAGTAACGAATTTCTGCAACGAAATTAGAATTGAATAATAAGTGGGGAATATCTTAGCTACATCAATGCCCCAAGAAACCATGAAAGAGATTACTCTACTTTACCCATCGATTGATGCAAAGGATGAAATTGAGTTACCATGGCTCAAATTGAGCCTTGAATGCATACCACTTCCAAAGAAAAGCTTTTTATCTGGTTCAAATTCTTTTTCATTGATGTGCCAATTTTTTTTATTATAAGAAATCAAGGGAACACGGTATATTTAGTTTGGCGTGTTGACAAATACTAAAAATAACAAGTTCATATTTTGTTTTTTTTGTTAATTAACATTTTGATTGACATATTTCTTCGGTGTACTTTGAATGCCTGCTTGGGACCAAATGCATTGGAGAGATGAAGGTGCTCTAGTGCTCTTGTTAGTGGAAAATGGGTTTGCTAGTGTTATGGTCAGACTCAGGGGTTGTTCTCAAGCCTTACTATAACAAATTCTATTTGCGGGTTGGATCTAGACATCTTATTCATGGCTTCTTTATTGGTATAGACCTCAATATGCCTTAGGATTACTGTACCCAATAATTCATCAAAGTGTTCTGGAACACTGGAGGTTCTAATCCCATTTTTATTTCTTGACAGTATGTAGTGATTATTCTTCTTTTAACAGTCATCCCACTCTGTGTGCTTGTGTGTGTCTATACAAATTTATCTATTTAGACTATTAAGAGAAATCTTGAACATAGAGCATTTGTCTACACAACTTTATCTATTTAGACTATTCAGAGAAATCTCGAGCAGAGAGCATTCATGTCTATTGAATTTTTAAGATCTATTTTGATTAAGTAGAGGAGTAATTCTATATGCACATCAAAGTTTACTAGAATTTCCATTTATGGTGACTAGGTTTCTAGAATGATGTCAATGTTGTGCCTTTTTCACTAGTCAAGACTCACTTGGATACATCTTGTAAAATTTAGAAATGGAATTTGTTGTTTTGAATGGTGTTTTAAGCCCCTCAACATCTGCATAAATTTTTAGTAGATATAATGGATAGTTGTTTGACATATAAGATCTAAATGGATAAATGGATTGAATCCTTAAGATCTCCATTTGATTTTCTGATTATTTTTTTGATTATGAAATATCTGAGGGGCAACAAGGTTTGTTCTCTTCTAGTTTCCTAGAGCACCCAAAATTCCATATTCTAGCACTAAATCCTTTCCAAGTCCATGAAATTTATGTGTAATAATGTTAAATGAAATGCTTGTTTAATAATATTCCATGAATGACTGAAACATGTTGCATTAGTAAATGCCTATTACAGAAACATGAAGCAACAACGTAGAGTAGGTTTTACAGAAACATGAAGCAACATCGCTATAAAACATGACATAAAAATGGAAAGAAACAGAGGAAGCCAAAAAAAAATAAACAGAGGAAGGCAAAACAAATAATATAGAGGGAAGTGTGAAAAACCACCCTGAGGAAATCAGATTTCTGGTTCGGCAGATAGGAGACATACAAATCTGGACAAATTTCGTACCTAAAACTCCAATTTCCTACATAATATCTATTGAATCCTTGAAGGCCTTCGAAGATAGATTTATCCACGATTGTGCAAGGCTTCTAAACAAGTTGGAAATATCATAACAAAAGGATAAAGGAACTAAAAAGAAGCATATATGAATTCCTTTTATATAAGGAAGAGTGAAATGAAAACTATTTATGTGACACATATTAGACTTAAGTGGTTGTAAATGAAGTCGAGCAATTGCTTCAAAGTGTTTTCATATATATGTGTTAGTTGTCTATGCAACAACAAACATGACATCTAGTACAATGACACAATATGAATTTCAGTTTGAGTGATGTCATCAATGTGGGATGCATGCAAATCGCCACTAAAACATACAATCAATGACCTTTTACTCTCTCTTGACTTCTCATTCCTTTGCTACTCAGAAACATTTCTGTTGAAGGTAAAAGGGGAAGGGCGACTAAGTGCAAATGAATTTCATCGATTATAGATGAAAAGAATCGCAGTAGTGATGGACAACATAGTGCATTTACATGGATGGAAGAGCAGTAGAAGTCTCTGCTCATAGTTTGTGTCTGTGTGCTTATACCAAACAAGGGTATTTGCAAAACGCAAAAGTCTTCCTTCAGCATATTATGAAGAATGGAGGCAAACCAAATTCCATTACCTGGGAAAGTCTTTCCGAGGCCTATATACAGAGTGAACAAGTTCACAAGGATATGGAGGCAATGACAAGATCTCTGTTAGTTGGACAAAATCATTGGCAGCCAGGCGATGTTAAAAGTGCAGAGGAATTTTTGAAGACTCTGAGAGGGGTTAAATTTGTGATTAGAGAGATCAAGGGTTCTCTTGGAGTAGATGAAGATAGCTAGACTGAGTGGTACTGTAGGTTCAGGCAGATGCATGGATTGTCTTTTAGATGCCATCTTACTTCTGAGAGATGTGCTATATGAGGACTATACTCCTAATGATAATATTTTTTTCCTGGATCATCTGCATCACCAACTTTCAGTTACATATTGTGTCCATGAAATCTGTACCAAGGAAGCAAATGAAAATTCAGAGGGATTTACACATCTATAGTCAAAGCTTCAGGATTTGGTTCTCGACATTTTTAACTCTTGGAAGAAGATGGGCTCTGAAGAATGTTGTGCTCTTCTTTGGAGAGAGAACAGGCTTAGCCATGATCTTTGTTGTGTATCATTTTTTGATTTTAATCCAATAGGGTGAGTTACCATTTTCTGATTTTAATCTAGTAGGGTGAATCGAAACATAGCAACAGAAAGGTGAATCGAAACAGAGCAACAAAAATATCTGAATTGAAAGAGACAAAAGGTACCTCTTGTTTTCAGAAAGCAAGAAAGGCCATAATCTCATGGATCCTATGAAACTTGAACTCGAACACTGCAGGTGTTCTTCCTATCAACTGGATGGGTCATAAAATATTTGCAAGTTGCAGCGGATTACATTATAAGAGTTTCTTTCTCTCCATGTTGGGATGGCGTGTGATAAGTGTTGAGCTCTGAAACTACATCTCTTCCACACACGTTTCTAGACCTTTTCCGCTCACCAGTGCCTCACAAGCTATCAAAAATCATTACATATTGATTCTGAGAGTACATTTAAGTGGTTTTCTAACTATGTTTTTGTGTTTGCTATTTGACTTAGATTTTGCTCATTAGCTGCGGAATGCAGCCACTTTCCGCAGCCGACTCAACTTTCCGTAGCTGTTTTTGTTGAACTCTATATTACAGGTGTCATCAAGCAAAATGAGGCACGTGGGCAGGTCAAGAATGATCTGGACATGGACCAGGTCCTATTGGTTTAGCCAGAATCGTAGAGGAAACCTGTGGTCAAACGAAGGTCAAACGAGGAGTCCTACGGCAAGCAGGTCTCTATTTTTCAACATGTGAAGGGTCTGAGACCATTCCTAGATCCATGGCTATATTTTGACAGCTTTAGACTGCCCCCACGATGCAAATCCAACAGCCACCTTTTGGTAGATTGAATGATCTTGGCAACCATCATGCTAAGCTCACGGATGCTGTCTTTTTACGTGTCCTCCGCTGAAGTAGTTTCATAGGAAAATTGTTATGTAATTTCCCTTATAAATAACGCGTTTGCAAACGCATGTAGAGTTAGTTTTTGTTGATGTAATCTTGCTGTTAAGTTTATGAACTGTGCCGTGACACTGGTCTTGCTGTTGTAACGAGAGCTTCCTCTGTTTTGCAATACAATAAAACTCTGTTTTATATGACTGCGTGAGCATAATCTCGGTTTGACAACGTGTTAACCAAGGCCATGCAGAGGGCCCCTGCTGGCTAAGGTTTCGTTCTTTTAATTCTGTAAAGTTTTCATGTGCTGTTGTTTTATTTTCATTGTAAATATTTCGTAGTTTGTGCACTTGTGTATATTTCACATTTCAGTTATAATGCTAATGTTTCATTCCTGTACATGATTTTCCAAGCATTGTATATTTGTGCTAACACTGATCAGTGTGTTAAAGTTAGGATAGGCCCGGGCATTTTCATACAATTTTTGCAGTAAATATGGACATGAGATTGTCCTCTTTTCCGACTGTGTTTTTATTAGCTTTCAATTTCAGTTATGCTTTGATTTCAGTCTTATTCATTTGCTGTTGACAGCTAATTTAAATATCAAATTCTTCATGTCATTTAACGTTATCTCCAGAGCCATGGCTTAACCCCGAAAAGCTACTTGGCGAGCTATCGGATTTTGAGTGAAGTGATTTGATTCTTCATGTTATTGACGTTATCTCCAGAGCCATGGCTTAACCCGGAAAAGCTACTTGGCGAGCTATCGGACTATAAGTGAAGAGACTTGATTTTATTTTTATTTTGCAAGTAGATGATTTAGATATCAATTCCTCATGTTATTGACATTATCTCTAGAGCCATGGCTTAACCCCGAAAAGCTACTTGGCGAGCTATCGGACTATAAATGAAGTGAATTGGTTTTACTTTTATTAGTTTGTAGTTTTTGATTTGTTTGAGTGCAATAGCTTAACTTTTATTTCTGTATTTAGATGAGCAGCAGAGATAGAGATTTCATGATTAGTAGTTCATCATTTGTTTGATTCAAGTAGCTGCACATTTACATTCTTGTTTAGATGCACATTTACATTCTTTTTCAAAGTATTAATCTCATCACTAGATTGTTTTGAGATCTTCTGAAGTGTTAAGTTCTGGAAGTCATCATAAAGGACATAATTACCTTAAAATCTATACCCAAACTTGCCTTCTAAAGTATTCTTAAATTTAGGAATAGGCTTTCCATTTGCATTAGGAGACAAACCAAGATAAAACCCCCAAAAACAAGATAAAATTGAAAACAATAAAAAGTAAGAAAGAGGTTGTCTTGCACATATAGTGCGCCGCACTTCATCAGTTTACGACTCCCAGATTGATAATTAATGTAGCAATTTAGGACATACTAAATTGAATAAACATTTTGGCGTCGTTGTCGGGGAAGTGTAACTAGGTAGCCGATCTCTTACAAAAAAAAGAAGGGAAAAATTGATAACTTCTTGAAGTATGCTCTCCTCTTGCACCTAGTGTGATCTGGAGGATCAGAAAAGAGAGTTATTAGTTTAATAATTTCTTGATTATGCTCTCTTCTTGCACCTAGTGTGACCTGGAAGATCAGAAAGAGAATTATTAGCCCGACTTAAAAATTAAAAAAAATAAAAAAAATGACATGCATAGAGCAAGAGATTCTAGGGGAAGGTTTATAGCTAGGGCCAAAAGTTCGATTTTCACAACTCCAGCTACTTCAAGGCATAGACAAGATACACCTCCATCATCTCCGACTCATACTCCCAGCCTTAGGATTCCTGGAATTCAAGGGGCAACAACCGAATTAGGAGATTCTCCCACACTATTTACTAAATCTGATCTAGGAGAAGAACCTTTCTTCACTTCTACAGGGGAACATATTGTAATCAAAGAAGTAAAATCACCTGAAGAAGAAGAGGGAGAAACTCTTCCTCATTCACCAGTAATAGAAGAACTAGAGGACTCTGAGGAATCTGAGGAAACTATCATGACAAAGGAAGTAGTAAATGGATTTGGAGGAGGGGGTAGAGGTAGAGGAAGAGGAAATAATGGAGGAGGTAGAGGTAACAATGGGGGAAATAGGGATGGAGATAACTCATTTGGATTTCCTATAGCCAATGAGGAAACTCATACAACATTGAAAAACATTTCACCATCTGTCCTCCCAAACTTTTATGGGTTGCGAAGTGAGGATATTGAAAAATTTATATTTGAGTTTGAAGTCTTGTGCCGAACCTATGACTATATAGAAGACTCTCAAAAACTCAAACTGTTTCCTTCAACATTGAAAGGAGCTGCTTTGAAATGGTTCATGGGATTAGTCACTCAATCTATTAGGACTTGGAATGATATGAAACAAACATTTTTGGATAGATACCTGGATTATTGTATGCCCACCAATCATAAGGATGAGGTATTCAAGATGATGCAAAGAGAAGACGAAAACTTGGAGGATTTACTTGAAAGATTTCAATACAACTTAAAAAGAGCAAAAATGAGTAATTTAGATGAGGAAACCTTGAAAGCCCTTCTATTGAAAGCCATTAGAGATGAATGGATAGATATTTTAAACATGATGGGAAAGGGAGATATTTCTCAACTTCCACTTCATGACATAGCAAAACTATGTGTCCATCTCTCAAGAGGAAAACCTAAAACTGGAAAAGGGCCGAGAGATCCTTCTCTTATTAGAGCAAACAAATTTGCAACTGGATCAGTAAGTAGGGCAGAGATTGGCAATATGCTTGATGAGTTCAAAACTGATATTCTAGGGAGCCTTAGTGAACAACTAGACACCCTTAAAATACAAAACAAGCAGAAAGCAAAATCTAATGCCTTGGCCATCTTTTGTCCAAAATGTTGAAAGAAACATGCACTAAGGGAATGCCCCTTGGATGCAAAAGTTGTAGAGACATGTATGATTTTCTCAGAAAGCCATGAGACCAAGGATTGTCCTTCAATTCCTGGGGTCAAAGCTATCTTTCAGGAAGATCCAAATTCAATAGAGTCCCTTTGTTTTGTTTCAAGAAGACCATGGCAAGGGCAACAAAATCAGGGATTTAACAATCCTATGAACTTTCAGCTCCCGCCAAATTGGAATTCTTGGCAACAACCTTGGCCCCAATCTCAAAATCCATACTAGTCATGGGCGCAAGGGATGCAAAATCCTTATGGGAGATTTGCTCAATTTTATCAATATCCTCCATATTTTCCAAATCAAAAAAATCCACCAATTCCAAATCAAAACCCACAACTTTCATTGCCATTCCCACAACAACAACCTTCTCAACAAAATCCAAATTCTCAACTCTTGCTTCCATTTCAACAAAAGAAAAATCAACTACCAGCCCAGCCATTGCCAAATCCCAACAACAAAAATCCTCATAATGCTTACATGGTAGAAGGACAACAATTTCCTACCTATATGATTGTTCCTATTAGTGATGTCCAACTCAGATCTGGTAGAGTTCTAGAAAAACTTCTATAGATGTTCAAGAGCAAGGTACCTCTGAGCAGGATTCTCTCAAAGTCAATAAAGGTTCTGAGGAAGCATCTCTTCAAAACCCAATCATTCAAAAGGAAAAAGAAAAAGAGTCAACCCCCACAACTCCTATAGTTGAGCAACCTGCATCTTCATCCACGTCTCCTTTCCCTGAAAGATTACAAATTGACAAAGGGGTGGAAAAACAAATCTTTTTGCTTGACTATGATTTTCTAGATGAATTGAAGAATGTTTGTATCAAGATTCCCTTGCTACAAGCCATTCGAGAGATTCCTATTCTAGCGAAAACAATAAAGGAGTTGAGTCTTAAAAGACCAGGAAGGAAACCAAGGGATACAAGAAGAATCCACTTGGTAGGAAAAATTGCAGATATCATGATGGGAAAAATTACCATGCAGAAGTATGTAGATCTAGGTAGTCCAATTGTCAAAACACATATAAATGGGATAGAAATTCCAAACACTTTGATTGACTTAGGGGTTGCTATCAACATTATGAGTAGATAGACTATGGAACAACTTAAACTTCCTAATCTTCTTTTTACACCCACCTTACTGCAACTTACAGATAAATCAATAATCAAACTAGATGGTGTATTAGAAGATATTTCAGTCTCCTTAGATTCTTGGGAATATCCAGTAGATTTCATGATTTTGACTCCCAAGAGTAATTTAGGAGGACATCCACTCATCTTAGGAAGACCTTGGCTAGCCACATCTGATGCTTTCATTAGTTGTAGATCTAGAGATATGTACATTTCTGATGGTAGTTCAACAAATAAATTCAATTTGTATCCTCCAGCAAAGGCAATTACAGAAGTAGGAGACAATGAATGGGTCGACGATGAAGATATTATACAACCTCTCTTTATTGTCTCTGAAATTAGTGAAGATAGTCAAATTTTGAACACATTAGAAAATTTTGAAACACCTTCAGAATATGACCATACACCAATTCAGTTAGATTCTGATATTTAATATCTATCATCAAGACAAATGTCTCTTTACTCTATGGAAGATTTTGGTAGCTCTACCATTGAGATTTTTCCAGGAAAAACACTAAATATCAACAAAAATTTGGAAAAGTCACAACAGGAAGAGCTAACCAAAATCTTGCAAAAACATTCTACTACATTTGCATGGGAGTATACTGATATGAAAGGTATTGACCCTAAGACTTGCATCCATCATATCTATATTGAGGAAAACAGTAGACCAATCAAACAACCTCAGAGAAGGATGAATCCAAATCTTAGGGAGATAGTGAAAGAAGAGCTCCAAAAACTACTCAATGTAAATTTCATTTACCCAATTTCAGATAGCCAATGGGTTTCTCCTTTGGTTATAGTACCAAAAAAGAATGGTAAATGGAGGGTATGCATTGATTACAGGGAATTGAATAAAGCAACTTTGAAGGATCACTTTCCCTTGCCCTTTATCGATCAAGTATTAGATACATTAGCAGGCAAAAAGTATTTTTCATTTCTGGATGGTTTTAGTGGTTATAATCAAATTCAAGTAGCACCTGAAGATCAGAATAAGACCACATTTACCTGTCCATGGGGAACTTTTTCTTATCGAGTGCTCCCTTTTGGACTATGTAATGCACCAGCAACATTCCAAAGAGCAGTACTAGGAATTTTTTCTAATCTAATCCATGATTGTGTAGAGTTTATATGGATGATTTTACAGTTTATGGTGATTTGTTTGAAGAGGCATTAGAAAATTTGGAAAAAATCCTTTTAAGATGTAAAGAAACAAACCTTTCACTAAGCCATGAAAAATGCTTTATGATGTTTACTGAAGGTATTGTTTTAGGACATCATATTTCAGGGGATGGGATTAAAGTTGATAGATCAAAAGTTGAAATCATCTCCAAGTTACCTATTCCAAATTGTCAAAAAGATGTTAGAAGTTTTCTGGGATTTATTGGATATTATAGAAGATTTATAGAAGACTTCACCAAAATAGCATCTCCACTCTTCAAACTGCTTACAAAAGACTGTGAATTCAAATGGGATCCTGATTGCCAATCAGCATTTGAAACTTTGAAAACAAGAATATCTGAAGCGCCTATCTTGAGAGGACCAAATTAGAAACTCCCTTTCCATATTTCTACAGATGGTTTAGATACAACTCTAGGGGTTGTATTGGGACATAAATATTTAGCTCCTTATGCCATTTACTATACTAGTCAAAATTTAACTCCTACTGAGTTGAACTATACTGTGACTGAAAAAGAGTTCTTAGCTGTTGTTCATGCAATCAATAAGTTTAGACATTATATAATAGGCTATGAAACTTTTGTTCATACTGATCATTCTGCAATTATATATCTAATGAACAAACCCATTACTAATGGCAGAGTTACAAGGTGGCTCTTACTTTTACAGGAATTCAACATTACTGTGTTAGATAGACCAGGGAAACAAAACACAGTAGTTGATTTCTTGTCTAGGATTCAAAATACTAAAGAAGATTCTCCTGTAGAGGACAAGTTTCCTGATGAATATTTATTTGCAGTAACTACTAAGACTCCTTGGTATGCAGATATAGCTAACTATTTGGTTACAGGGAAACTACCTCCACATTTATTTCCTGGTGAAAGAAGAAAGATTATTCAAGAGAGTTCAAAGTATTCATGGATTTCTAACAAATTGTTTAAAATAGGGCTAGATCTTGTGATCAGAAGATGTGTTAGGGAAGATGAGATGCCTGATATTCTCAAAGCATGTCATGATGAACCATGCGGCGGACACTTTGCTGACAAAAGGACAGCCTATAAAATCCTCTCTTTAGGATATTATTGGCCATCCATCTTCAAAGATGCAAAACAATATGTTTGAAGATGTGACAGCTGCCAAAGAGTAGGGAAACCTACCCTCTCAAATGAAATGCCATTACAACCACAGGTACTCATCGAACCCTTTGAAAAATGGGCTTTAGATTTTATTGGACCTATTAACCCACCATCTAAACAAAGAAAGTATATATTGGTATGTACTAATTATGTCATTAAATGGGTAGAAGCCAAAGCATTATTTTCTGCTACTAAGCATTCAGTTGTTAGTTTTCTTTATGAGGATATTTTTACTCGCTTTGGTGTTCCAAGAGAAATTGTGGCAGATCAGGGAGGTCAATTCACATCCAAACTGGTGGAGAAGCTGATGGAAGAATACAAGGTCAAGCACAAAAAATCTACTTCTTACCATCTGCAAGCAAATGGTCAAGTGGAGTCTACAAACAAAGTTCTTGAAGGAATCATTACCAAGACTGTTCATCTGCACAGAAGAGATTGGGCAGAAAGGCTTCTTGAAGCCTTATGGGCCTATAGAATTACATGGAGGAATACAACATGACATTCTCCTTATGAACTTGTTGATGGGAAAGAAGTTCTGCTCCCTATTGAGTTCCAAGTTAGAACCTTCAAGATGGCAGTTCAATTGGGAATGGATCTATCAGAAGCCCAAAAGCATAGAATGGAGCTGTTGAATGAGCTAGATGAGATCAGACAAGAAGCAATCCTAAGAATTGATCTAGTTCAATACCAAAGAGCTAAGTGGCATGACAAATACATCAAGGAGAAAAAGTTTCAAGAAGGAGATTGGGCATTTCTATTTGATTCCAAGTTTAAATATTTCAAAGGTAAATTTCAGACTCATTGGCTTGGGCCATATGAGATTAACAAAATCTTTAGCAATGGAGCAGTAAGAATCAAAACCATTGATGAACATCAAACTCCTCTTATTGTGAATGGCCACAGATTAAAGATCTATCATAAGCTACTCTCAAAGGAGGAATTTGTCAAAATCTTTCAAAATAATTCTGCAGTAAGGCTGGTGAAGAAGAATCCTTCTTCTCCACCAGCCTAGTCTTTGTTCTTTCTGTTAAAAAATAAAAATAAAAATGTATAAGCATGAAAACCAATCAATGATTGGCAGTCTTGTACAGAAAATACAGGGCAAAAATCAGAAACTTCTGACGCCCTATGTTTTCCAAAAAAAAAAAAGATCTTTCCTCATCTTGTTCAAAGTTTCATGTCATTTCACTTCATTTCGCTTCACTCCATTTCATTTCATTTCATTTGATCATCTCATTCCGTCAATAAAATTCCTTTCATGACCAGTTTTCATATATCATTCACTCAGTCATCATTCATTTCCATCCATCTCCATTCAGTCATATGTTCACTGTGTCAGTTTCCGCAGCTAGAAATTGATTCCGCAGCTAACACTCTTTTATTCAGCACTAACAGTTAGATGTTAGCCAAATATTGATGATAACCAAGTGCAGGTATGACAAAGGAAAATATTTGAAGATATAAAGCACCTAAAGAAATAACAGGAAGCAGCTAATCAAAGGTTAATGGACGGAAGTGGCAAAAATTCCAAGGTATGAGAAAGATTTATTTCAAATAGCATTTTAAAAAAAGCACATTCTATATAGTTATGAAACCACGACTCCATTATATGTAATGATTAGCATTGATAGCTTCCATAACTGCTCCATGACCTTTATATGATTCCTCCACGAACCTTGCATTAATTTTTAATGGCCTCATGATCCGCCTCCGAATTTAACTCGTGTTTATTTGTACATTGGCATTCCACCTGCTGAACCGGGTAATTATGAGGACGTAATCTATTTGATCACGGCTCTGTCCCGTCGCACAAATCTGCAACCATTTTGAGAATGTGGTCATGCCTATTCTGCAGCCGTCTATCTCAAAAGCCGAGTTCACTCTATTCCCATACTATCCCATTGAAGTTGCGTTGTCATTTCTGGCTGTTTACACTCCCGTGAACTCATTCTCATTACCTGTTCTTTTCTCTTTTGTTTACGACTACTGGTTTTCTCCATAAACCTTCTCCATTCCCCACTAACACAGTCGTTTCACCTCCATCAATCCATTACTCACCCAGACGTATTTTAAGGCAGGAGGAAGGAATGGGTCTTTTGCTAAGAGCAGAACCGGAAGGGCCCAAATTCATGGAGGGGTATCCACAATTGAAAAGCATACTAAGGAAGGCACAGTGGCTACAGTTCATCTAGAAATTCAGAGGCTACAATAAAGAAGTTACGAAGACATTTGCGAGGTCTTTTAATGGCGTGGAAGTTGAGATTGGAGATCTTAAATTTTCAGTTATAGAGGCATCTATCGCTGCAACAACAGAACTCCCACAGGAGGGGGAACGGTGGTTCAAAAACAAAAGCTTTGATGAGAGGGCCTGGAGGGTTATCCTACGCAATCCAGGTATGGATATAACCATTTTCAAACGTGGAATCCCTGTCTCTGCTTTAGAAGAAAAGTGGGCTAGTCTATTATTGATAATCCATAAGTTTATTACATGTGAAGGATGGTTCGGGTCCATGTATATGTACCACACCCGGTTGCTAATGAATTTTCTAGAAAATGAAACCATCAATTTGCCTTACTTTTTATTGAATAGCCTAAAAAATATGTCCATAACTGTACAAAAGAATCTGGAGGACATATAACCCCACCTGTACCATCACGACCTCGTAAAAATTTTGATTGAAAAAAAGTTGAAGGAAAAGAATGACACTTGGGAACAGTTTTTGGTTAGAAACTTCTTTCAAGATCCACCTGAAACACCCGAGAGCAGCTCAACAAGGAAAAGTAGGAGAAGGAAAACAAGTGTGAGAATTCAAGACACTCCTACTAACATAGTCAAAGAAACTAATAAGGAAGAGAAGCTGTCAGAGAGTAGGAAGGAAAGAACTGAGGTTAGGAAGCAAAGCAAATTAAAGGGGAAAAGAAAAATTGAAGCTGTCTATCAAACCCCAGAACCTTCCTCAGAAGAGGACCACCAAATACTTTAAAGAAGACTAGTTTACCTTCAGGAACAGTTAGCGGCAGCAAAGAGGAAAGGGAAAGAAAAATAGAGTGTGGAGAAAGAAGACACTAGCTCACAAAATCTAAGGAGGAGTTCCAGAATTAAAGGAAAATTGAGGAAAGTACAAACTAAAGGGCCCCACTTCATTGATTTAGGAGGGGAAACACCGGAACAACCTCCAGCAATCCCTCCTAGCCGTGGCCCACACCATACTCCTATTTCTCAACCAGATTTTGAGATCAGTCCTTCTCAGCCAGATTTTGAGATCAGTCCTTCTCAGCCAGATTTTGGGGACAACCCAAGAAAGACTACACCTAAGATAGATCCAACCCAGCAAGAAATGTATGATTATATTGAGACATTGGAGAAAACTGCCATAGATCAAGGCACTTCATCTGCCCAGCCTAATACAGCCCAGGAAGCTCTAATCCAATCACTAAAACATGAAGTTTTTGAACTGGAGGTCCTAAATAGACACATCAAAAGAGAAAATGAAACATTAAAAGAACAGAGCAGGTTGGATAAGATTATTCACGACAACACCATGTTGCATCTTGGGTTGTGGCAGAAGAAAAATAGAAAATTGAAGAAAAAGAACAGGAGGTTGAGCAGGGCTCTCATCAACCTCAAATTCAAGTGCCTAATGAGGAAGCCTAGGATGACAGTGGTACCAAGAAAGAAGAAAAGAAGGCTGGATGTGTTGGCAGAGGTCTCAGAACACATGAACTGAAGGGAGGATGATCACAGTTTTGGTTGCATGAGGACATGCAACACCTTCACAGTGGGGGTATGTTGAGCTCTAAAACTACATCTCTTCCACACACTTTTCTAGACTTTTTCCCCTCACCAGTGCCTCACAAGCTATCAAAAATCATTACATATTGATTCTGAGAGTACATTTAAGTGGTTTTCTAACTATGTTTTTGTGTTTGCTATTTGACTTAGATTTTTCTCATCAGCTGCGGAATGCAGCCACTTTCCGCAGCTGACTCAACTTTTCGCAGCTGTTTTTGTTGATCTCTATATTATAGGTGTCATCAAGCAAAAGGAGGCATGTGGGCAGGTCAGGAATGATCTGGACATGGACCAGGTCCTATTGGTTTAGCTAGAATCATAGAGTAAAGCTGTGGTCAAACGGTGGTCAAACGAGGAGTCCTACGGCAAGCAGCTCTCTATTTTTCAACATGTGAAGGGTACGAGACCGTTCCTAGATCCATGGCTATATTTTGATAGCTGTAGATTGCCCCCATGATGAAAATACAATAGCCACCTTTTGGTAGATTGAATGATATTGGAAACCATCATGCTAAGCTCACGGATGCTGTCTTTTTACGTGTCCTTCGCTGAAGTAGTTTCATAGGAAAATTGTTATGTAATTTCCCTTATAAATAACACGTTTGTAAACACATGTAGAGTTAGTTTTTGTTGATGTAATCTTCCTGTTAAGTTTATGAACTGTGCCGTGACACTGGTCTTGTTGTTGTAACGAGAGCTTCCTCTGTTTCGCAATACAATAAAACTCTGTTTTATATGACTGCGTGAGAATAATCTCAGTTTGACAGCGTGTTAACCAAGGCCGTGTAGAGGGCCCCTGCTGGTTAAGGTTTCGTTCTTTTAATTCTGTAAAGTTTGCATGTGCTGTTGTTTTATTTTCATTGTAAATATTTCATAGTTTGTGCACTTGTGTATATTTCACATTTCAGTTATAATGCTAATGTTTCATTCTTGTACATGATTTTCCAAGCATTGTATATTTGTGCTAACATTGATCAGTGTGTTTCAGGTTAGGATAGGCCCGGGCATTTTCATACAATTTTTGCAGTAAATATTGACATGAGATTGTCCTCTCTGCTGACTTTGTTTTTCTTAGCTTTCAATTTCAGTTATGCTTTGATTTCAGTCTTATTCATTTGCTGTTGACAGTTAGTTTAAATATCAAATTCTTCATGTCATTTAATGTTATCTCCAGAGCCATGGCTTAACCCCGAAAAGCTACTTGGCGAGCTATCGGATTTTGAGTGAAGTGATTTGATTCTTCATGTTATTGACGTTATCTCCAGAGCCATGGCTTAACCCGGAAAAGCTACTTGGCGAGCTATCGGACTATAAGTGAAGAGACTTGATTTTATTTTTATTTTGCAAGTAGATGATTTAAATATCAATTACTCATGTTATTGACGTTATCTCTAGAGCCATGGATTAACCCCGAAAAGCTACTTGGCGAGATATCGGACTATAAATGAAGTGAATTGGTTTTACTTTATTAGTTTGCAGTTTTTGATTTGTTTGAGTGCAATAGCTTAACTTTTATTTCTGCATTTAGATGAGCAGCAGAGATAGAGATTTCATGATCAGTAGTTCATCATTTGTTTGATTGAAGTAGCTGCACATTTACATTCTTGTTCAAAGTATTAATTTCATCACTAGACTATTTTGAGATCTTCTGAAGTGTTAAGTTCTGGAAGTCATCATAAAGGACATAATTACCTTAAAATCTATACCCAAACTTGCCTTCTAAAGTATTCTTAAAATTTAGGAATAGGATTTCCATTTGCATTAGGGGACAAACCAAGATAAAACCCCCAAAAACAAGATAAAATTGAAAACAATAAAAAGTAAGAAAGAGGTTGTCTTGCACATATAGTGCGCCACACTTCATCAGTTTACGACTCCCGGATTGATAATTAATGTAGCAATTTAGGACATACTAAATTGACTAAACAATAAGACTTTGATTGGACATTCTTTGCCTCAATGCTAGTGTGATAGATCCATGCTGGTGTGGTAGAGATGCAAAGCTCCATGTTGGTGTGATATGTGATAGAGACACATAGCTCCATGCTGGTTAAATGTCTGTAAGAACCCTCCATTCTAGGATGGCATACTTTTGCCAAACAACATTCACTTCAAGGAATGTTTGTCAAGATACAAGGTGAAAAAAGTGCAGGTGAAATTAATTATAGGGGATGGTCGTCGATGTGAAGCTGCAGGGAATGCTCATTTCCAAGCTGCAGGTGTAACATATTCACTACAGTCGACCTACTTAGCCATTCTGCAGGAGAAATAAATGGTGCAGAAACGTAGTTTGACAATTCTGCAAGAGAAAAGATTCATGAATGAAGGTAGATGCACACCACAATACCTCTCTTTTTTTTCTCAATTGATCCACCATTCTCAAATATTACATGAATTCAAAAGCTAATGGGACCGTATGTACCCATATCTATCATAGTGAGAATCGATGGCATGTCATATCATACAATACAGAAGATCATAACTGCTCAACAAATTTTACAGCTGCATCACCTATCATTTTAAAATTTTTGACAATTCTACAAGAGAAATAAATTGGGTAGAAATGTAGTTTGACTGTTTGCCTCGCCATTCTGAGGGAGAAATAAATGGTTTACAAACGTAGTATGACAGTTTGACAGATGGCAAGATGAAGGGAAAACACATGTCACGATTCAATTGGCTAGAAGGGAAAAATATAAGCATTCTGATTGGCTGGGTGAATAGTGTTTGCCCACCCAAAGCCAGCAAAGGAAACACTTATCGGCATAAATACAGTAGATACTTGACTTTTTTGTTAATTTGGATTTGGATAATGTCTTCAAAATACAAGCGAAAGTGTATGAGGCTAGGGGTATCCTAAAACATGTGATTTGACACTTGATAACCTTTTATGCTTAAAATAAAATGAATCTCCACTAATAATGTAGCGAATGTTATGATAGGTGTTTAGAGAAGCTGTGAAAATATTCATGACATCCACTTCAAATTATTGATCATTAAAGGAAACTCTCAACTTATTGAATATTAAAATTTCTAAATGTTAGCACAAACATGGAGATGAGAGCGTTGGAAGCAGTTTGGAAATTACACACTCCTTATAGGTTATCCTTAAAGAACTTAGAGTTTTTTACTATATTCAATTATATCATATTATAAGGTTAGAGAAAATGGTGGTAGATGCTCTAGTTAATAAAGAGGTTACTCTTTGATGTGGTTCTAAATAAATATGGTACCAAGACATAAATCATAAGCCACCCAAGAATGGCCACAATCTCTTGGCACATGACCTCACATGATCTAAGGAGTGCCCATCCTCGAAGGAAAATTCCTCTATCTAAACCATTGTAGTGCTCCCTTGTTTTGTACACCAGTGATGCACTATCGAGATGATTCCTATGGTTAGTGATGATCCCCCATGGAGTCCAAGGGAAAATGCCCATGGTGGCCACCCATCATTTTCAACAAGCAAATTCAAAGGGTAGCACCATTGCACATGCAAAATGTCTACAACATTTGGCACACCAAATTCCTTTTACATGCATAAAGTAAGTTACAAATTGTGTGCATCAACGTCAAAAACATATCCTTGACACTTTAGTGACCAAAACACATCCACTTAATATCTTACTATAGAGGACACACTTATACTGAGAGGGCGATGGGGTGAATCAATATTAGGTATTTTTAACTTATTCAAACATTCATGAACCATAATAAAACAATCACATATGAGATTTATTAGCAGTAGAACATGGAACACAAGAATCACATGGAAACCCTTTCGAGGGAAAACTAAAAAACTGCTTTTTATAATTCTTTGTAGGCACCAACTTACTGTTACAAATATTTGTAGGAACCAACCTAATGGAGACGTGAACCCCCACTAGTAAAAACCTTGATAGGCACCAACGTACTCTTACAAATCTTTGTAGAAACCAATCTACCGGAGACAACAATCCCCATTGTTGCAAATATTCATAGGCACCAACCTACTGGAGACATCAATCCCCAACACTAAGAACCAAATTAGCAAGAGACACCCATCCCTTTGTTTGAGCAATAAATCTCAATTGAACTCTTCTTTAGTGCATATAAATTCTTCAAATATGATAAGATTCACATTACCTTCACTAAGTTTTCTTGCTACTTTTGCATTCATTAGGTTTTCTTGCTACTTCTTCCTTCAGCAGGTCTCAACCTATGATCCATGTTTTCTGAAGATTGATGTAGATTATTCTCAAGTCAAAGACTATAGTTCTCTCTCATATAGTCATGTGTCCCTTCAATAAGGTTTAATATAATTTATATCTATTTATTTTGGTAGGATATAACGAACCTAGTTTGTAGGGTAGGAAAATGTGTCTTAGGTATAGATTCTACTTTGGGATATATTTATCATTCAAGTCTCATGATTTTTTTTGTAAAAAGAGGATATATATATATATATATATATATATATTGTAAGCTTGGTAGATCCTTCCATTTTCATTAATAAATAAGTAACTTACAACCACATAAAACAGGGTAGGTGGCCTCAACTTGCCCATCGGGAAACCAAGTATGTTGGCCACCTAACCGCATGATAAGCTATCAAGTAGAGAAAAAAATAAGTATTTATACCCAAGATATATAAGTTTTTATATCATGTCCACGCCCATGCTCTATTTTCCTATAAACATATATGAATTCAAACTGAAAGGTAAAAGCTATCCACATAAGTACTATTCAAAAATGAAAATCAGCAAACATTCTAATCATCCTGCTCGGTAGAGGCAGATTCGACCAAAGACGAATCCTTGGCATTGGAACCAGGTAACTCTGTTTGTGAGAACAAAAAAGGGAAGTGTTTCTCCATGCGGTTGAGGTGTCCATCTTGTTTTTGCATTTGGAATTGCAGCTTCTGGAAATCCTGTTTGTAACTGGGAAAGTCCTATACAACTGTCGCCATGCTCACTGAAATTTGCTTCATGGCCTTGCCCAGGATACTTTTCATAATCCAATACAAGTACAGGGTTTTCTTGAGTTGTGTCACTTGCCCTCGAGTATGCCTAAGGTTCGAAATGAGCACATGCCAATACCATATCTCTATCTTTGTTGCGCTGGCCTGGCAATTTAGGTTGGTTTCCCATTCCTCAATCAGCCTTCTGATCTCCTCGTTGGTCCCCTCCCTATATGTTGAGGCAGCTTCATTAATGAGGTTAGTGACTGGTTTTCTACCTCTTCTCCCACCCGAGGAGTTGGGCTCATCCGCTTGCTTAGCTTCTCGAGGCCTCCTGCCTTAGCCCCAAGTCTTCACTACTCTTGCCATTGCTACATAGTCCCGGAGCCTAGTAATGAAATTAGAATTGACAAATCCCTGTGCAAGTGAGGGAGCGAGTCCAGAAGCCTTTCACGCTTAGGAGGGTCTAACTCTCTGTGCACCTGCCATGGGAGAAAGAAACCAAAAATGACGTAAAATTAACCTTTGCATCTCGACCACACATAGACCCTACAACCATCCGAAGTCCGCCACCCCATCTAGGAATGCAATCTCTTGACCCCCATCCCATTTGCCTAACAATTAGAAAAAAAAATCTCGAGCCCCTTATGACCAACTCCTGCACCATTATGAAAATTCCCTTTCCCCGGAAGACGCACCACCACTACAACGACCTTGTGGATGCTTAGACATAGGACATGGGTGCGAAGCCCCAAAATCCAGAAAGCCATAGGCCCATTTGCATAGAAACCTAAAATGAAAATTCTCAGCCCCTCATAACCAATTCCAGCACCTTTATGATAATTCCCATGCTTCGGGTGATGCAACACCTCCTCAACGACCTTGAAGATGCTAGGGTGATGCAGTGCTTTGACCGTGATCTCGCAGACTCTTCGACACAAGCCTTGGGTTCTAGGACCCGAAAACTAGCCACCCACATGCCCATTTTCATAACCCCCACCAACTAGTATTTTGAGCCTGGCATTGACAAATCTAGTATCATCATGAAAATTCCCAGACCCTAGTTGACACTACCCCGCAACATTAACCTCGCAGACACTTCGACACAGGCCATTGGTGCGTATCCCCGTAAGCTAGCCAGCCAAGTCATCCCCATCATCTAGAGTAAAGTAGGCTCTGAAAGTAAAACCGGAATTGACAACACCCCAACCCCTGACGCCCAGGTCTTCAAACCAAGCTAAACAAAAACACTCCCTAGGGTTAACACCCCTGCCCTAAAGCCCAATTAACCCCATATGGGAGAGGAAAATCTCATAGCTAATTGACATTGAAGTGGTTTTGGTAAGGATAAAATCCTTCTGCCACACTACCGATGCCATAAATTTCCCCCAACACAATTTACCCATTCTCGCCAGATAATTTCCCTCGCCTGGAGCTGAAGGATCCACCGTCGTTTCTAGAGACGCTACATTTCATTGTTCACAGAGTCCCTTCACTAGAATTGTTGCACTACACTCGTTTGGGCGTGGAAAGAACCTACAAAACTCCTACTACACTCGCCACCGAACTTAAAACTTAACAAAATACCTCTACCACTTCCACTGCATTGATAACCTTATACATGCAGAGAGCTACCACACCCATCACCTCAAGCATGTGGGGGGGATGTGGTGGTGTACCTCGATGTACTTATCATTTAAATTGCCTTGATGGGGCCGACCTCTGGCTTGCACCTCGATCGAGGGTTTGGTATGATGTTTGGAGGCACTGAGAGCTTTGTCTGCTATCGTGCTCTAGGATCTCCTCCAAGGGCCGAAACCTCTCATCCCTGGGTTGAATCAGCCAAATTTTCTCAAGAGGGTCATTTGGATGGGCACACCCCCAGTTGGCTAGAAAGTGAAGAAGATCTCCTATCTCTTGGACTAATATGGTAGTTCTCCAACTGTGGTTGAGCTTATCCCATTTGGTCCCCTGACTAATTTTTTTCACCGTGTTGACTACTAATGTGGAGTCACCATCTACTATAATATTTATATAGCCCATTTTGATATCTTTTTGGAGGCCTTGTCTGACAGCAGCAAATTCAACTTCATTGTTACTAGCATAACCACAACGATCTGCATGTTTGGATCCTGGGGTCTCGGAAGAGGCCTCCAAGTCCTGTAGGGCCCAAGTTACCCTTCAATGCTCCGTCGAAACTCAGCTTGATGAATCCCTCCGAGGGGGCAGTGAAGTAATTAAGTGAGTCCACTCCTTGCAAGATGAACTTCCAAGAGGATGGGGTGATCATTGCTGACGATAGGTTCAACTGATGCATAATTCTAGCCTTGTGAGGGGGAACTTGCCAGTCACTAGGATGCAAATTTTTTTCCAAGATTGTTTCTCGGATGTTCTTGATGATCCCTTTCCAAATAACCTCCTGGGGAATATGATCCAGGTGGATGTTGGTGGCCACCCACCTATCCCACTTGGACCCCCACAACTGTCTCTTTTATATTTTCAGTTTCTGTAAGTGTAGCACAATTTACTATTTTTAGCAGTTTTTCGGGTCCTGAACTTCCGGAGTCGTTTTGAGGCCCTAAACGACATTTTATGGGAAAACCGAGAGAAACATGGGTCATGGACCGATGTTGCTCTTCCCAAAGTTATAGTCTTTAGATAGATCTTTCTAACGAGCTATTGTATGCGTCAAACGAAGATCGGGTGCCAAAGTTACGACCCCGGGAAGTTGTTGTACCAACTTACCCAAAACGAGGCCCACAATTTGGCGTTTCAACTTCTAGGGTTAGATTTTCAGATGTTAAGGGTTTTCCATTGTTTCTCAACAATAAATAGGCCTTTGAGCCTCATTAAACACAGTTTAGAGGCATGTAGCCACCACATCTCTTCTCAGAGATAAGCTACCATCGCCCTAGCTGGTTTATTTCCATTTCTGTTTGTAAGCATGTTTCAGTATTTTACATTAATGAAATGAAGTATTATTTCCATTGCATCTTTGTGTTTATGGTTATCTCTATAATTTTTTGTGTTCCTGTATAAATTCTGATCAGAAGAAGGTGGTTCTTAAAGATTCTGTGATTCAACTCTTTCCCAATGGCCCATAAAGTTAACCCCAAAGCAATCCCTTAGGCTCTGTTGATGACAGGACTAGAAAATATTCCTTTCCACTAGAGGAGGATGGTTTCTCGAATGTGTTAGTGTTAGTACTTGCAGCCTTCCTCGAGTGATCAAACATGCTCTTACGAAGTGATTTTAAGGTGTCAAGGTCAAATCTTGTCATTTCAGTGAGTCTTCAAGCAAAATTTGGTCACTAGGTATTAGGTCTACGATTTGCTTTACTCCTGTCAAAGTTGTCCAAATGTTGGTCCATGTCACCATTCAGCTGAGTGTACCATCATTCAGAGGGTTGTCATCATCATTGTCAAAGTTCCACTAGGTCATTTTACACCTTGTTCATGCTTCAGTTGTGCCTAGGTAAGGTTCATTTCCCTCTCCTAGGGTTTTGAAGGCAATTTCTCTTGGATGGTCAAATCATCAGAAAAACTTGTATCCTGATGTTAATGCACCTTCCCCTATCCTTAATGTACCTTATTAAACACTTCCCATCACTAAAATCCCCCAAATTCCTCATTTTTCCACAAACCCTAGTTTCTTGCTACAACTTGACAATTTTCTAGGCTAGGCCTGTGTTTTTCCCTTTTGGACCCCTTCCCCTCACTCAATATTTGAAATTTCACTTTCCCCTGTTTCCTAACATCCCTCCCTACTTCCCAAATTTTTCTCAAGAATTTAGAAGCCCCTTATCCCCTTCATTTCGCTTCATTTCGACAAATCCCCTTGTTGGAAATAATACTGAGAGGGGGGGTGAATCAATATTATCAAATTCTTTTCAATATATCTTCCAGATTTATACTTTAATTTATTCTTCAGATATTGATCATTATTTTGTATGTCAGTACCATATAATAATGAGAAAGAATAGGAAAAATAGATAATCACACCAAGGAACACCAGATATAAGGTGGAAACCCAATGTGGGTGAAAAACACCTGCTGCAATATGTCTCTATCTTCTTTCAATTAGAAACTTCTTTTACAATGATTTTTGTATTGGTGCAGTCCTTTACCAGTATGCAGGCTGTAACCTGCAGAGAGCTACAACTCTCTCTCGTTTTCCAGTCTCTCCTGGAAGGGAGCTACAACCCCCTTAGCTCTTCTACTTCTTTAAGGACCACGTTTCATTAATTTTCAGACTGGATCCAAGAACATCAAATAATCATCAAGTACATGTGAATCAACCAATCTCCTTATACAATCAACCAATGAATCACCCAACTTCTCAGAATGTTGTAAACAGAAAAGCAATACCAGTAATCTAAACCCAGAACTCTGCAGCAATAGATAAAAGGCAGCCAATAATTATTTCAAAAGGGGTCCGCAACTTCACCAATAGAAGCCTGTGAATATCCGCAGTTCTTCTGTGTCTAGACTGCGCAGATCCACACTTGATCCTTCTTGTGCTCTGCGTACCTCCGCACTAGCCCTTCTGCTGAACTGCATACCTCTGCCCAGATCCGCACCTGCACTGTCTGCCCAACAGCGAACCTCCGCACCTGATCCTTCTGTTTCTCTGCGTACCCCTGCACCTGCACCTTCTGCCACGCTGCGTACCTCCGCACCTGCGCCTTCTCCTGCACTGCGTACCTCCGCACCTGAACCTTCTGCTACACTGTGTACCTCCGCACCTGAGCTGTCTGCTGCACTGCGTACCTCCGCACCTGAGCTGTGGATTGCCAGAGGACCTCCAAATAGGGCCAAATTAACAATCCTCCAATGTACCACAGACTGTCAGATCCATAGATCTGATCACGCGCCCAAGAGATCACGACCTATCAACAGATCTGCCTTACACTTTTCAGATTTTACCTCGATGTAGATATAGCTTTTAAAACCGATTACCCAAAATTTCAGATCGTAAGATATTCAAATTTCACAAGTGACTAGCCAAGTGATCTCCTTTCCTTTTTATAGGCAAGCCCTTATTCACACCATGGGACAAAACCATCGAAAACCAATACAAGGGATCCAAACCAGGGTTCAATAATTTAGATCTTATACCACGGGCCAAAACCATAGGATCATGAACGTCGGGCTAAATACCATGGGCCAGACATAAGAATTCCCACGTGTGTGCGCTTTCTCTGCATTGGAGTGAGTGGACTGGGGTCCGCAACTTCTGTTTGGATAACCTGTGGACATGACCGCACTTTCTAAACGGCGTGCCTGCGGGCCCGCACCTTTTGAACCGTGTACCTGCGTACCCATTATTTTCCATCATTTTGAGAGCCTGAACAGATATTTCCCACTTGAGTGAGTTGCCATCAAGTACAACACCTGTGCCATAACACCAAACCTGAATCATAATGCCAACACCCCTGTTCCACACATCGGGATAGGTTTTACTCAAATGATGTTTCTGAGCAAGAAAAGATGAATTTTGGAAAACTAAGAGAGGTTTTTGTCCACAACAGGCCAAGGAAGAAAAAACTCCTTCACTTTTTACATAGGTGTCATGGTTTTGGAGAAATGTCAAAAATACAGTTGCCTCAGGAGAATTGATGCACCTTTGAAGTGGCCTTGGGAAAATCAAATTTCCTTCTATCTTGGTTGGCCAAATGACTTTCTTGATGAGTTGAATGATAACTAGACACAAAGATATTTCCAATGAGCTATCATGAGCCCAATTTGGAGTTGAGGAACACCTTGAAAAGTTGACTGCAACAGCACTCTGCCTTGAGGCAGCCTCATTTGGCACATTTTGATCAGTCTTGGGAGATTTGATTTTTGATAGGGAAAATGAACTCCAAATTGCAAAATTCTAGTTGGGTTGGAAAGTAGACTCAAGGACCTTTCCAACGCGTTATCCTGTGCCCAATTTGGACACCGGGAAGGCCTCCAAAAGTCATCTGTAAAAAGGTGCAGCGCACCTGAGTAGTGGTGCGACGCACTCAGTGGTCCGCACCTTTACCATAGAGAAAGTGCGGTTAGGGTGCGGGACCGTAGGCAAAACTGAGAGAAAGTCCGGACCTAGAAATTTTTGAGCAAAAACAGGCTTTTCTTCCCAATGAATTGCGCCACGTAGCGCTCACTTTCGCTAGAGGACTCCAAATCTCTAAAACTTTACATTTTTGGATTTGTCATGATAAATTATGGTTGCTTATGCATGGCCAAGAAATTTGGGCAGGTTTTGAGCCCTCAAGAGGTCAAAAAAACTAAAAAAATGACCTCACTGCCCTTATTTTGACACACATGAAGCCGTCTTGGGAGATTGAAGTTTTGGAGGGGCAAATAACATCCAAATTCGAAAATTCCACTTGGGTTGGAAAGTAGACAGGCAGGGCTTTCCAACAAGCTATCTTGGGCTCAATTTGGACTCTGGGAAGGGCCTCAAATTCAGCTCCAAAGTGGCATGACGCATAGAGAATCAGGTGCGGCGCATAGAGGATTTTTGCCTATTTTTCACTGTACAGCTCAGAAATTCGCCCAGTTTTGACCAGTTTTGCTTTTTGATGTTACTCTTGACCTTTCATGATGTAATTTGATAACCATGATGTAATATTGGCACATTTTTACTTGTTCTAGAGGATTCATTCACTAAAAAGTGAAAATTAAATGAATGAATCAGTTTCCTAGCATATAGAGGCAAGTTGTTTGATTGCCTAGATTTCAGTTCCTTGTTTAGAATTGGTTGAAACAACTCCTAGAATGATGAGCTTGACCCCTAGAGGCAAGGGAATGGGTTAGGCTTGTCTATATCATGTAATTTCGTAGTCATTTTCATGGTTGGACACTTGGGATTGCTTGGCACATCATTGTACATTTTATCTCTGCATTTTTGGCAAAGGAAAGACCAGGGTTTTGCAGCACTTGTTGGGATCCATGTGGCTCTGTGTTTTGATGGTGTTTTTCTCTAAGTAATTTTAAGTTCACTGATGTTTATGTGTATCATTTTCCCTTCTCTTTTCTTCTGAAATTAAACAAATGAGTGATTGAGGTAGAATTCATTGGATTACTGTCCTCTGCCTTTAAGTTTTGTTTAATTCTCAATGTTTTCATCTGTTGGAGGAGGACTCTTGAGACCCTCTTTCCCTCCTTAGCCCCTCACTAGTCTGATCCATCCATTGATTCAATCCAAAGCATCAAAACGATTGCCTTCCTTGCCCCAATCAGAACTCTACAAAAACTAGGACTTATCCCCACACCCAAATTTGCATTTCCCTTTTTCCAACAAAAAACCCCCAAAAATCAAATCAAATCCTTGCACTTCATACCTAACCTAAGATTAGTTGTTAAATCAGTCATCTCAAGCCCCATCTGATTATCTTTTGCTGAGATTGACCCAGAGAGAGCCCTCTCCTATCCTCGTAGGGCTAGCTACGAGGTTGAGCATGGGTTGCTGTGGACCTAGAATCTTACCTTTTCAGCCTGAGGTAAATCTAGGCTCTAACAGAATGCTTTGGTTATCCTGATCCATTCTTCTGAAGAGATCCTCCATTTGTCACCACTTTTGTTCAGCAAAGGGGAAGGAGTTGAGCATGTGTTCCAGATATTCATTGTGTTGTTTACATAGCATGCAAAATGATGGACGATAGATACCACGTTGTTGAAGTTGATCCTAGGTTAGAATGTAACCCTTGCACACTAACCATAGGAAGTAGGCCACCTTCGGCCACCAACCTCCTTTCCAAATATTCTTCCATATGGGATTATGATAACTTGGTTCACGGCCTGTCCTTAGATCATAGGCCTCCTTGATAATAAAAGTTCCTTTTTTGGTATAACCCCATCTGAGGATGTTTGGTCCATTTAGGATAGAAAGCTTCCTAGATTCTAGTTCCCTATCTATCAGATTGCATTGTTCCGACTCCGAGGCCTGGGGCCATTCTGAGCGCTCCTTCTGTTTCCTCCATCCTTCACTAGACTGTTCTTCTTTCCAAAATTGATCTACCGTGTGAAAGTTCCTGCCATTTGTGTACATAAAGAGGGCACTTAAGTCTTGGCTTCCAAGAAGTTTATCCCACTGTTGCCAAGAATCTTACCAGAATAAGGCCATTTTCCCATTTCTGATTTCCTAGAAGTCATGTTGTTGTATGAGGTCTTTGTTTTGGACTGCCATATTCCAAATAGTCGATCCTTTGGGGGGGTCACGATATCTAAGAATATCTTCTGTTCAAGCTGGCATGTTGTATTTTCAAGTCCATATTTGTTTCCAAAGATCAGGGCTGCCTCCTATCCAACACCACCATAGTTTAGCACCCATTACTTGATTCAAGATATAGGGATCCCGGAGGCCCAAACCTCCTTCCATCTTATGCTTGGTTAAGATAGGCCATGATACAAAAGCCCATTTCTTTACTTGCAGAGCTCCTCCCCATAAAAACTTCTTAAAAGTTTCCACCATCTTTGAGCAGGAGGTTTTTAGCACTACCATCCCTAAGAGATGATAGATCATAATAGATTAGAGAATTTCTTTGAGAAGGATCGTACGACCTGCCAAGTTTAAAAATCTAAAGGCCCAACTACTGAGTTTCCCATTGATTTTTTGGAGCAGAGATTGCCAACAAGAGGTTTTCAAGGAGTTCACCAACAGGGGCATTCCCAGATATTTGGATGGAAGAGAGCCAATGCCAAACTCAAGAACCCGAGCAAGGTATGATTGTATGGTCCTCAGGTTGTTGAAAAATAAAATGCAAGATTTGTCATTGTTTATCATGGTCCCAGAAGCCTCCATAAAGGCTAGTGTTAGAGTCAGTTAGTTTACTAGTAGTCGAATTTCTTCGAATCCATAATTTTGCTGTCATGGAACAGGTCAAACTCACAAACATTTTTACTGTCATGAGTTTGACCAACCATTTCCTGGGAAGTCATGATGAACTTGGTCATCAAAGTTTTGATCGATAATGGGAAGGGGTGTTTGAGTTTTTGAGGGTTGTCATCATACAATTTTTGAGTCAAGGTTTGTGTCAAACTGAGGGTTTGTTAGAGGGTTCACCTGAACATGTGTTTACAGTCAAGGGAATGTTGTTTAAGGCAACATGGTTATAAAATATCACAATTATTTCCCTCTTCCAATATCACTTATTTTCCTCAAAATTTTCCCCATTTCTTATTCCCCATTTGGTTCCTAACCCAACCTATCCTATTCCCCTTATCCATTTATTCTTTCAAACTATTTCCCATTTCTAAAATATTCATACCATCCCTTATTCTATCCTAGGCCTAAATTCCCTTGCTAAAACATGATTGCGAATGATGAGTGAACATTATCCACATACCCCATACATGAACTCATTTCATCATTTTCAAATCCATTACCCAAATTCTATCCCACTCCCATATTCAAACATGATTACTTTTAGGTGGAGCGCCAATTAAACAACATGTCTAATCACGTCATCAAATATTAGGAATTAGTTTCAAACCACTCCAAGAGACCGCCATTTCTACTATTTCTGATCACAGGAAAATGTTTTGGTTTGTTGTGTAGGAGGTTTGAAGATTGGTTACAGATTGAAAGGCATATTGCAGAGAAATTAAAAATTGTGCTATGCCGTTACTACGCACTGAGCGCTACGCAGCTGCTATACAGTGTTTCCCTGGGGATATTAGTGCCAACATTGATCAGTTTTAGTTTGTGGGAGGTAGGGGTCATTTGCTCATCCTGTAAATTTTATGTTCAACACTTCAATTGAGGACAATAATACTCTTATTGCATTCTCTTTGAAAAATTTGTTGCACACACCCTGTTAACCATGCGTATAGTCAAAACTTAAAGCTTGAGGTTGTGTCTTTTAAATGAGAATCATGGTCATTATGCAATGTTGAGTGGCTAGGGTAAATTATAGGGTGAAATAAAATTCTTTCCCGCTCACCTTGAATATTATAAACCTACTTTGTCATCACTATGTAGTATTGCTGTCTAGTGGAGTTTTGCACTGTCACAATTGTCAAGCCTCTCATTCTCTATCCTGTACATATAGCCTGCCATAAAGTTCAAGCTCAATTTTCCAGGTGTTAGGGTTAAATGGCTCCTACTACTATCAGAAAGGGAGGGGATGTTGTACACACTGAGCCCAACACTCTAAACATAGTAAATTCTTCCCCAGCCATTAGATTTGCCTTCAAGAATGTTGGTTGCATTCCATTCTACCAAAAAGTTTATAAAGTGGTTCATAACACAAGACTGGCTAGTCTGTTTTCCTTGAACTTCCATGATAACAGAGTCAAGTTAGGGAATGTGGAAATTATTGTCACAGAGAAGCTCATTGCAGATGCCACAAGCCTCCCTACTACATGTGAGAAGTGGTTCAAGGGTGATGAACTCAATATTTCAGCCTTCAAGCAGTTTGTTAAACCTAAGTTTAGCAATAAATTTACTACAACTTTCCCTACCATGTATCTTCAGTATCATTACAGTGAGCTTTTGAAAGTTATCCAAAGGTATTTTACATGTGAGGGTAGATTCAATAGTGTGTACCAATATCATTTGAGGCTTCTATGGCATTTCACAGACAAAAACCCATGAACCTACCTTTCTTCTTACTCAAGAGTCTAGAAAGGATGGCAGCAAAGTTTCAACTTCAGAAGGATAACCACATGTCCAATATTTTTCATTTCTCCCTCATTAAATTTTTGGCCAAGTTTGTAATAGACAAGAAGAAGATTTATTAGTCTAACTTTCTATCTAGTATTGGTTTACTACCCTAGACAGAGTCTTCATCAGTAAACATTTGTGAGGAGGAACAAGAAGTGCATGAAACACATGAGAAGAAGGTCACCCACACAGTGAAAGAGAAAAATATGGTTGAAGAAAAGGATGAAAAACCAAGCAAGAAACCCACAGGAAAACTTGGTAAGCAGGTTAAGAAGTAGATTACAAAGGGTAAGGAGAAAACTCAGGAACCAAAGGTTCAGGTGGCATCATCTCAGACCACCAAGTTTCAAGTTAAAGTAGAAGAGACAGTCAAAGATGAGTTCGTGATGAGGCCTAGGACTAGGTCAAGAGCCAAGAAGAGTGTGGAGGGATCAATCCCTCAGGCAGTTGTTGAAATTTCTGAAGATAAACAAGAAGAAAAACAAGAGGACAGTAAAGAAGAAGAAGTGAAGCAGGATGAATCAATGTAGTTTGAGAAGGAAGAAGATCTAATGCAGTCTGAGCAAGATACCATACAGTATGAAGAAGAAAACCCCAAGATGGTTAAAATGAAAGACACTCTTTCTAATTATCAAATGAAGATAACATCCTTGAAGAGGAAACACATAGACTTGAAACAAAAAGCTCAACTAGTAGTTAAAAGGGTAGAGACACCTCCCAAACCTATTGCTAAGGATAAAGGTAAACATGTTTCATTTTTTGAATATGCCGAAGAAATTGGAGTAGAGTCCAATATGCCTAAAACTAGAGCAACGAAGTCAAAACAAACTTGGGTGCAACAAATCAAAAAAGTTGCCCAAGCACCTGGTAAGACACATTTTGACCAGTGGAACGAGTTCCAGAGATGCCTAGAAGAGCTTGAGGAGAGTCAGGAGTAGGTTAAGAGGTTCAGGCAAGAGAATTAGAATTATAAGAAATTTGTGTAGAATTTACTTGAAATTTGTGACAAAGAGGTACGTGAGGCATCCAAAGCCCTCGATAGAGGTAAACATTTTTGTTAAATGGTCAATTCCTATAAGAAGACAATGAAAAAACCTCTATGTTAGGAACCTGGGATTGAATGAAAATATGAGGAGTATGAAGAAGAGTTTAGACAAGGCATGGGGACTGGTTAAGAAAGACAAAGAGGAAGCCAAAACACCTTCACCTGGAAGAGTGCTAAGGCTAAGATCTAATGCTCTGTCTGAAGCAAAGCTCACTCTACCATTGCCCACTAAGCACAAAGATCCCACACCTCAAGCTTCAAAAGTTCAAGCTTCCACCAGCAAGACCTCCAACAAAAGGAAGAGGAGGTAACATTCCCTTGCATGAAGTTTTGAAATTTTGTTTCTATCTCAAAGTGTTTACATTGCACAATAGGGGTGCTTATTTTTGGGGTTCAAGTTGCAAATGCTATTTTGATCAGTGTGTTGGTATGGTTCTGATATTTGGAGCGACCTATAGTATTATGGTTGTGTTTTTTTAAGATTTGAGGGCATATAAGAGGCAATCTTGAAAATATCGCTACGTAACTATTACGAAGGTCCTGCTTACAAATTTGCACAAGCATTGAGAACAAGCCAACTATCAAAGTTTAAAGATGTGAACATGTAGGGGAGGTGGTAACCAACTCATACCATCAGTTTCTAGCCACGTTCCATTTTTGGAATGAAAAAGTGCCATCATAGTCACTACCCAGCTGCTACGCAGTCCTTGCATAGTAAGCAACCAACTGTCCTTCTTTTTGTTGTTTCATTCCATGAAGATATTTTTCGAAGATAGACTTTTTGTATTAAGATAAAGTCATGAATACTCATATGTTTTTTTTTTTAATCAGTTGTGGAAAATGACTTAAACAACAAAATATTTCCTCTTTTTGGTTTTAATTGATCCACTATTTGGATCAATGATGCAATGTATCTAGACTCTTATTATTTCTTGTCATAGGTATATTTAAACTAAAAAACACAGATAGAACAAGTTCATTAGGGGAATTTTGAGGTCTAAAACGAGCCTCCTAGGGAAATTATAAAATAATAGTGGAAATAATAAAATAAGATTATGCCCACAGAGGTTTGATCTCGTGGCCAGCAGGCGATCTGCTAAGTCGTCCATGCCACTGTGCAGGTCACAAGTTCGAGTTTCTTCTTAACTGTGGACCGTTCTTGCGGGCTGGGCGGTTCCTCGTAGAGGTTATAGTGGCAGTTGATGGGATTCGACCCTGTGTAATGTGAGTACGATACCACCGCCGTTGTAGATTCCGCTAGTAAAAAAAAAAAAAAAAAAGATTACATTACATCATACAATTTTAGAGAAAAAAGAAAAAAATATTTTTTCAAGTCGTATTTTCAACTTCTCGCCCTACAGATTTACTCAAATTTCGAGAGGGAACACTCATTGGATGTAAAATTTGATTCCTCATCCAAGGAGTACACATGTTGCATACTTTCGATGGACCCTGCTACACGAAAAATGGGAAATACATGAAAAACGTGATTGCAATCACGTTTTTGCATGTATTTCTCATTTTTCATATAGCAGGGTCCATCAAAAGTATGCAACATGGGTACTCCTTGGATGAGGAATTAAATTTTTCATCCAACGAGTTCTCCCGCTTGAAATTGGAGTAAAACCTTAAGGAGATAAGTGTAAAATACGAGTTGAAAAATAAATTTTATTATTTTTTACTTTTTTACTTCAAAAATGGTGAATCATCCCCATGGTTGACATCATCATCTTGAATCTTGTTGGTTTTTATAAAGTTTATTTTGTTTGTACATATTTCTTAGGAGGCCCATTTTAGACCTCAAAATTCCCCTAATGGTTGTTGGTTCGACATTATTCTGAGCTATTGTAGACTCATGTATGCTGTGACTTTTATTAATTAATATGCTTGATGTTGAAGTTATTTCAGTTAACATTACAAAGATTATTGTAGTATGATGCTTTGAAATTGTCACTCTCTAGTGTATCTGTGATCTTATTCATGTTTTATTCTTAGTCTTCTTTAAAGGTGTAATGGAACAACTACATTAGAATTCATCTTTTATGCTCTTGTTCACTCATTGAAATCGTAGTAAAAGAAATTCCATTTGTTCTGTTATTGTGGATGAGCGTTTTAGTTTTCATGTTCCACTGTACTACAAACTATTTTCCTATTTTGAAGTGTGTACTAGTCAAGCCTTTGTGTATGAAACTGGTTGGGAAATGCATAGGCATGATGAACCAATAAAGTCATGATCACATGCATTAATTATTCTAGAATCCTTCACCAATCACCAATTAAAATTTAAAAATACTTTTCAGATCTAGTCTCTACTAGAATTAGTGCTTCAAAGTATCTTATCTCTAAGTTTTACAAGTGAGGGAGCCCCCTCCGGTTGGAGAAGACTAGTCTCTCAACCAAAAGAGGTTTGTGGTTACCTCTGTGACCCTTTTCCTTCAGCCTAAAAGGAATCATGGAGTGCTAACAACTAGGAGAGCCTCTTCTATGTGGCACACTTCTCTCAGTGATACATGATAGAAGAGCATGATATCATCCACAAACTGATGATGGGTGATAGGGAGGTCATTTCCCCATAGTCGCTGACCCCTGAGCTGAGAGTTTTTGGCTTCAGTCTTCAGATATCAGCCCAAACCTTCCGCAACAATGATAAAAAGGAATGGGGATATGGGTCACCTTGGTGAAGGCCGCGTGAGGGGTTAAAGTTATGGTAAGGAGATCCATTAAGAATAATGGATAACGCAGGGGAGGAAAGCATAGCAGAGTCAATGGATCCATCTCTGATCAAACCCAAAGGACTTGAGAACACTGTTGAGGTAATCCCAATTTAATTGGTCATAAGCTTTAAAGAGGTACAAGTTTATCATCATGACTAGGAGTTTGCGATGCTTTAGGGAGTGCACAATCTCCTGAGAGGTGAAAAATTCATCTAGGATCCGCCCCTTCCTAAAATCGAGTTCATTCTAGAGATATAAGGTTAGGGAGCAAAGGCTTGAGACATTTGAAAATCACCGTGGCTATGATCTTGTAGATGAAATTACAAAGAGCGATGGGTCTTAATCCCTGAGGATCTTCAGATTTAGAAGATTTAGGAATTAAAGCAATAAACGTAACATTTAGGCTAGTACATACCTTTTGGTTACAACACGATTCTTCCACCACCTCTAGGATATCGTGCCCTATAAAGCTCCAAGAAACTTGGAAAATTCTGCCATAAATCCATCTGGTCCTGGGGCCTTATTTTTTTCCATTCCTTTGACTACCTCCTCAACTTCTTTCAATGCTACTTATCTCATGAGGGCTAGGTTCTGGTCCCTTGAAATAAGTTGAGGAATGTTCCTCGTAATCCTTTGTATAGTCTCTGAGAAGTCTTGGGACAATTATGATAGGAGGGATTTGAAATGATCCACAAGTAGATCCTCCATTTCCTCATGTTGGATTAGTCGATTACCTACTACATCCTTTAAAGAGTAGATCCATTTATGTTCCTGATGCTGAATCATAGCTTTATGGAAGAACCGGGTATTCTGTTCTCCTTCATGCAACCATATGACCCTTGATTTCTTCTTCCATTGTATCTCTTCTTTCTTTCTTCATTATTCTAGATGATTGATTAATCGCCCTTCCTCTTCCACAAGATTTTCAGATCTGCCGTGCTGGATGATCTGTTGTTGGAGATCTTAGATTTTATTAGATAGCTGGTGTTGGTGTTTCATGATATGACGGAAATCTTCCTCATTCCATTTATTTATCTTGTGTTTGATCTCCTTTAACTTCAATTGAAAGGTATGCATGCAATTTCTTCCTTTCTCTTCACTGTTGTTCCACCGTCCTTCTATTTTTTTCATTAAGTTGGGGTTCCTTAACCAAAAGGCTTTGAATCTGAATGGGCTATTCTTGTGTCCTATTTTTAAATCCATCTCTAGGCGTATTGGCCAGTGATCAAATCCCATACAAGGGAGGATCGAGGCCTCAAAGAAGATATTCATGCTAATGACTTGCTCCAAGATTAGAAATTGATCCAACTAGGAGACGATTTGATGGGCTCCTCCCCATCTGTTGTTCTAGGTATAGACTCTGTTATTCATATATAGATCCACAAGGTGCTTTTCCTCTATGAGATCCCCAAATTCTTCCATGTATGCCTCTATTTGACAAATCCTTCCCTTCTTTTCTTCTAGCGATGATATCATGTTGAAATCTCCACCTACTATCCAGAGATCTGATACACTTGTCTTAATTTTGTGAGGTTCTGGAGGAAAACTGCCTTTTCTCCTAGAATGTGAGGCCTATGAACCCTTATCAAGAGGACCTAGTCTCTCGATCCAATATGGAGAAATTTTTCTGAGAGTATCCTCGGGAGACTAACCCAGTCCTCGAATATTATTTCCGCCAGGTTCCAGATGATAGGCAGGCCTCCAACACTCCCTCTAGCATCATGGGCCACTAATTCATAATGGGGTTTATAACTCTTCAGGATTTCTTGAAGCTTTAATTTAGTAATCTTGGTTTCTTAGATCACCATGATGCTCGACTTATCTCTTCTATGTCTGTCCTTCAAATACCTTTGTTGACCCCTGTCGTTAAGGCCTCATACATTCCAGGATGTAATTATCATTTCAAGGGTTTATTATGTTGGTGGAAAACCGCTGACAGCGAAACCACCCTTCCAAAGTTTACCAACATTTCTCCTACCATCTAGATGGATTCACTCAAGCTTTTCCTTCCTCGCTTCTTCCCTCCTTTCCCTTGAGATCCTTGTTCCAGAACTTGGATTGCTTGGGAACCCAAATGCTCTGATTGGTCAGTAGCTATCATTCCATGCTTGGCTTTGCATTGTTGAAAAGTGTATTTGTATAGTTGCTTCTGATCCTCCAGGATGAATCGCTCATCTAGATGTTGCCATTCATTCAATAGTATTTTCATCACTTGTTCTTTTGTGCTGAGATCCTCCTTCTAACTATTGATCTCCATGTTAGCTTGGTCCACCATTTGCATGGTGACTTCTTTTTCTTGGGGTTCCTCTTCTGATTTTCTTTTAGTGGTATTCCCTCCCTTCTGAGGGGTTAGGTGATTTTCCAAGCCCATATTTTTATTGAGGATTTCCACTCCCTCCTCTTCCCCCTGAAGGATGTCGTAGCGATTTTGGTTTCATAGGCCTTTTCCACTTGGAGGTTGGTTGGAATTTGGCTGGTTCCTCTGGTTTCTTTTATTTCTTTGAACTTCCTAGAAACCATTTGCATCTTCTTTTGCTTTGGTCTTGCCATTTGCATTGGGTGCTTCTTGCGGTTCGAACTGGTTTAAAGAGAATTCATGAAACATGTTCCCATATTTGTGGCATCTATGATATCTAAAAGGTATGTGCTCGTAGTCTAGGGGTTGTTTCCAAACCTCACCATGGTATTACAACTCTATGAATTCAGGTAATGGCTCCATTATATTTATGTAGACACACATCCAGATGTAAGAGGTGTACCTTCCCTTCCCCGTGGAATCTGCAAACTTGAAAAAGTTTATGATGCAATTACCAATCCCTTCTAAAATCTATGGATCCTAGAAGTCGACCGATAGGGAAAATAATCAGACCCAGACTGGCGTTGCTAAGAGTTTCTCCTGATCAGGGCTATAAAATTCTTCCCAGTGTCTCATAAAGAGACTCATGTTGTTAAAAAAGTATGGACCATCTTCGAAAAATCTTTCCTTATCTTCCATATTGGTGAAAATCACTGTAAAAAATCCTTTAGATCCTAACTTCAGCTCAATATGGCCTTTTGGCTGCCATTTTTGTTGGATCCATTTGATCAAGTCCCTTTCTATTAGCCAGACCCCAATAAATTTATATATTAGGGCATGGTCCTTCATGTACTTCCTGCATATATCGAGTTTGTATGTTGTGTTAGCCCCTACAATGTCCCAGGCTGAGGAGGAGATTGAAAGAGGTAACTTCAAACCACTTGCAGTTCAACAGCTAGCCCTACTGAACCAGAGAGGGATCTCTCTAAGGATTTCTCAGTCAATGGATGGAAGAGAAATAGATTTTAGGCTAGATGTATAAGTTTTGTTTGAGTGTTTGGAAATTTAGAGCTTTTAGGTTGTTGGACTAGGGATGAGAGAAAGAGATTAGGTCAAGGTATCAAAGTTTGCAGTAGTAGGCATAAAGATGAGAAATATAACAATGTTTTGTGGTGAAATTAAGATTTAGTCAATGTAGTATAGGTTTGAAAACTTAATAAATTATAATGAGAATGTATTAGCATGAATTCATTAATCTATAAGAAGAGATACATAAACATGATTTTCGACATAAACAGAGCTTGGAATCTAAGAATTCTACCTATATGACTATAAGGAAAACAATATTAAGAAAGAAAAGAATGTTAAGAGAGATGGTTTCATCAATAAGAAACTCATATGAAAGGAAAAAAACACCACAAACTCACTGAACAAGTATTCCTGAAAAATAGCTGCACTGTTCTCCCCCTTCTTCCCTGAATAAAAGAGTGGTTAACCTCTCTAGCTTTTCTTTTTCCCCTTCTGTTTTTAGTATTTTAGGCAAAGGTTTAAACTTTGCCCTTGCCCCTAGAAGAATCCCGGTGGATGACATTATTTGCGACGTGGAATACGGGATTAGGGATCTTCCGGACAATATCAAGGACACTATTAGGCAGGATTGTGCTGTCGTCCTTAGGAAGGCTAAGCCCCCTCGGAAGAACCTCAGCAAGGAGGAATTCTCTACCCTTAAATCATTAAATCAGAACCAAGATATTGTCGTTCTGAAGGCTGACAAAGGAGGGGCTACGGTCATCCTTAACAAGGATGATTACCGTAAGAATATGTTAGATCATCTTCACAATAGTGGCAGTTATAAAAAACTGCCCAAGAACCCTCTTAAGAAAGTTTCTAGGATTGTGGCTCTCGCCATCAAGTCCAGTAGTTCTGTGGGCTCTCTAGGCCACAAACTCATTGAGAGCAGTCCCCTTACTCCTAGGATCTATGGGTTACCTAAGATTAACAAAGAAGGGGTCCCTCTGAGGCCTATCGTCAATACCATTGGTGGTCCGACCTACCTTCTTGCTAAGTTCCTCGCCCTGAAACTTAAGCCCTTGGTTGGCCGCACTGAGTCCTTCGTGAAAGACTCTGCATCCTTCATTAAGGAGCTTAAAGATATTAAACTTGACCCTGATGACATCCTTGTCAGCTTTGATGTGGTCTCCCTTTATACCTGCATCCCTATAAAGGAGGCCTTGGAAGTGATCTATCGCCTAACAGATCCCAATACCGCGCATCTGGTTGAGATCTGTCTCACTTCCACTTTCTTCTGTTTCGAGGGTGAGTTCTTTGAACAGACTTGTGGTGTTGCCATGGGTTCCCCCCTTTCCCCTACTGTCGCCAATCTCTTTATGGAAAATTTCGAAGCCAAAGCTCTAGCCTCAGTTCGTCTCCTTCCTAAGCTTTGGAGAAGGTATGTTGATGACACTAATGTCATCTGGTCCCATGGCCAAGAGGAGCTGGATCGCTTCTTCAATCACCTCAACTGTCAGTCCTCTGCCATTAAGTTTACCATGGAAAAGGAGGTCAATGGTTGCCTCCCTTTCCTGGATATTCTTATTTCTAAGAATATGGATGGCTCTCTCTCCCACTTAGTATTCCGAAAGAAAACGCATATTGAGCAGTATCTTCATGCCGATTCCCATCATTTCCCTGCTCAAAAGATGGGTGTTCTTAACACCCTTGCTACTCGTGCCCTGAGGATTTCTGATAATAAGAGCTTTGATAAGGAGAGATCCCATCTCCTTAATGTCTTTGTGGAGAATGGCTACAGTAGGCGCCTAGGTCAGAAGGCTTTCCTTAAAACCTCTAAAAATGCGATAATTAATAAAGAACCGAAGGAGCGCCGACTAGGGGTCCATCTTCCCTATGTTCAAGGAACCACAGACAAAATTGCTCGGATCCTTAAGAGGTATGATATCCCCTCTACCTTTAGGCCCCTCAACACCATTCGTAAATCCCTCCGATCGGTGAAAGATCCTATTGACCCTATGGACATGAAGGGTGTCTACTTGATCCCTTGTTCTTGTGGAACCCCCTATATTGGGGAAACAGGACGCTCCATCCATAAGAGGATAAGCGAACATGCAACTGACCTAAGACATGGGAGAACCAAGTCTTCAGCGTTAGCAGAGCATGTGGAAAAGACCAAGCATCAGGTTTGTATTGAGGAGGCCAAGGTTGTTGCTAAGGTTGCTCAATTCCATCATCGTAAATTCAGGGAAGCTATTGAGATTGAAAGAAGGCCTAACAATCTCAATAGAGATGACGGCTGGAAAATCAGTAGTTGTTGGATCCCTGCCCTGTCGTCTTAGTCTTTCTCCTGCCCCCCCCTTTTTTTTTGTGCTAGCTTTCTGTGTTCCCCCTGGAGCCTTCCTTCCTCCTAGGGTTGATCCATTTTGCTCTGTGGTTTCTATTGGTTTTTTTTTTTTTTTTTCCTATCCCTCCCTTTTTATTTTTTGTCGTTCTCTCTGTTTTATTTTTATTTATTTATTTATTTATATACCTTATATTTACATATTATTATTATTATTATTATATATTTATTTATTTATTTATTTATTTTTAATTAATTAATTAATTAATTTATCTATTTATTAATTTTTTTTATGATCTATTTATTATTTTTATTCCTTTTTCAACTATTTTTTACCTAACTTTTATCTTAATAACCTAATATTATAACTTTTATATATATATATATATATATATATATATATATATATATATATATATATATATATATATATAATTATTAATAAATAGTTTAAATAAATAAATTAAATTAAAGTTTTTTAAAACTAACCATTAAAAAGTATTTTATTTATCTATATATTTTACCTAATTTAACTTATTTCCATAAATAATAATAATATTATTAAAAATAATAATAATATTAAATTAATAAATAATAATTTGACTACTAATATTAATAATATATTAATATCAAGACTATATTACTAATATAATATTAATGATATTTAATAAATAATTTAATTAAACAAAAAATTACTTCTATTATTAATATATAATAATAAATAATTTAATTAAATTAAATAAATTACCTTTTCTAACTAACCATTTAAATTATTTTATTTATTTATATTTTTAACCTTAACTTTATGATTTTAATTGAAATATATATATATATATTATTAATAAATTACTTTTTAAGCTAACCATCGAAAATTTTTTCTCGTCCTTAACAACATATTATTATATGTTTTATATTAACAATAATTATTAAATAATGTAAATAAATAAGTAAATTATCTTCTTAAACTAACCACAAAGTATTTTATTTATTTTTTAATCCTAACTTTTATCTTAATAACCTAATATTATAACTTTAATATATATATATATATATATATATATATATATATATATATATATATATATTAAAAAATAAATTAATTAATTTTTAAAACTAACCATTAAAAATATTTTATGTATTAATATTAAAAATAATAATAATATTAAATTAATGAATAATAATTTGACCTGGGTCCGAAGCTCAAAATTAGCCGTTGGTCGATTTAGCCGTTGGAGTCTCTGCTCAGACTATTTAACATGCTAAGCTGGATCTGTTTCTTCAACTTGTCCCGACGATGAACCACACTGGTTGGTTCGAAACGCGTCGACAAAGGTCTTTCCTCATGTGATTTTCGCCGAAGTTCTGCTTACAACTGTTCCTTGATTAACTGTATGAAAGCATAAGGTACAAGTCTCTCCTCAGAAGTCCAACCCTTCTCATTGAATGAGAAATCATACATATAGACTCAAACCAACCATTTCCCCACCTTTAGGGGTCGAATACCTAAGTGGTGGAATAGTTCCCAAGAATCTCTCAACCAACAAGAGAGAGTGAGAAGGTCAAACACAAACTCTTCTCTTAGACTTTGATTTGAGTTTTGCTTCATTTATGAGGCCTAATTAAGCACAAAAACAACCTATCATGCTAATTAATTCAATAATTACATCATCAAGCCTTCAAAATATCAAAATTACATCATAAAACCAAGATATGGCAAAAATGAACTGAAAAATACACCTACATGTATAAGTGTAGCGCATTTAGCTATAAGCGTAGCGCATTCAGCTATAAGCGTAGCACTATCTTGCAAGAAGATTTTCGAAGCCTTCCTGAAGTCAAATTTGAAAACTGAGAGAACGGTCAACTAGAATTTTCTGTCTAGTTTCCAGAAAAACTTGAAGTTTTGGAAATGACCCATGGGAAGGACCCTTTGCTTCCAAGGTGAAACGCTAGCTCACTAGGAGGAAGAATTAGTGTTTAGTTTTCGGAAAACAAGGGATTTTGATAGCTGTGAGGAATTTTAGGGAAATGAGGGGGATACGAAAATGGAAAAATTCTAGGAAAATTTGGAGGGATAGTGAGGGAGTTTAGGGAGCTAGGGAAAGTGGAAATTTAGAATTTGGGTGAGTGGAAGGGGTAGTAAAGTGAAAAACACATCCCTAGCCTAGGAAAGTTACAAAAACGCAGCATTCGGCTAAGGTTTAGGGAAAATGAGGGTAATTGAAGGGAATGGGTATGGGAAATGGTTGGGAGGGGTATATAAGGTATATGTGGGGGTTATGCAACATAAAACATAGGATTTTTCTCACTACAATGAAGAAAAATCATTTGTAGACTAAAAGCACATCAAAACCGTAGGAGAGGGTGATTCACTAGCTCTCGCTGAGCATATTGATGAAAGGAAGGATGAAGGAGAAGTGAATGAAGTTCAATTAATTGCTGATGATGTGCTGATCTTGTAAATTGATGGAGAAAACCTCTGTAATGAATGATTTTTCTCCCTTTTCAAAAGCGCAACAAGGATGCCAAAAACGTAGTGAGGGAGAAAGAATGATACTCTGGAGGCAAGAATTCAATCTTCTGAGGGCTGGAATGCACTTTGGATATCATTACATAACACTTTTCCCTATTACTACTCCCATAATGATGACTTAGATGATTTCATGACTCTTTTTTACCTTTTTGATGACTTGACCTAATGATGACATCTAATGGAGTATGAAACTGATGATTTGGACCTTGAAACATGACTGACCATGAGATGATGACTGAGATGGTAATCTAGAAACTTCACTGATGACTCATCAAAATGAGTGATGGCATGAATCAGATGACAATTTGACCATGAAATGAAGGGAGTAGTAACATACCTAGACACACTAACCAGTGACCAAAGTTTTATTTGAAATCCTATTGAAACCATATAAATTTGACCTAGGACCCTATCAAAAGACTTTGAAAGAGCACATTTGATCACCGGTGACTCGAAGGACTGATAGACACTAATAGGTTGGTATGAAAAATATCAGTTTTTTGGCAGCCCTTAGAAGACACTAACCTCGCAAGTGTGCTTGCCATTGGGCTCCCATAACCAGAGGTCCTTTGCTGGTGCCGCTGTGATTTCCTGTTGTTGCTCTCCTTGACTACTTGTTTCTCCAGCCGCTACATTTTGGTATGAGGGAATATCGCACCCTAGTTGATGTACTCATGATGCTGTCAGAAGGCCTAAGTGAGGTAGGTACAGATGATGGATTCACCGTTGCTGAGGGGTTGTTGCAAATGCGTCATGGTTTTCTTACTGAAACCCTAGCCAATCACATGCTCCACTTGTTCTGTCATCTCTCTCTCTCTCTCTCTCTCTATATATATATATATATATATATATATATATATTTTAATGAACCAAACTCCTCAATAGCAAGAAAAATGAACTCCATGCCTTGAGAATGATAGAAGTCCATGAACAACAAGCTACTTCAAGGGGGAACCTTTTTTTGACAATGAATCAATGCACAAGACATGATAAGATGCTTATAGAAATGAATCTCCTTTATAATAAATAGGAGATTAAGTGACATGATGTAACATACCACTAGGTCATCCTAATCATTACTAATAAATTAATAATGAATGCTTGTTATGTCCTTAACATAGGGCCCATAAGATGCTTATAGAAATGAATCTCGTTTACCATAAATACGAGATTAAGTGACATGATGTAACATACCACTAGGTCATCCTAATCATTACTAATAAATTAATAATGAATGCTTGTCATGTCCTTAACATAGGGGCCTTAACATAGCCCCCCTCTTTAAAAATATTTTCCCCTAAAATTTGTAATTAAGGGCATTCGTTCATGAACTATGCATTTTCCAATGTAGTTTCTTCTAGAAGCATATTCTTCCACTTAATTAGGTACTTTAAAATGGTTATATTCTAAAGTGATAGAGAATGCCAATATATAACATTTTTTGGTTCAACAATTAACTTCCCTTCTTCATCTAATTTTGGAAGTTTTGTTTGCACTAGCATAGTTTGTCCAAAAAACCTTTTAGGCAAGTGTAATAGCCCCAGGTTAAAAGTTCATGTAATAAAGTTAATAAAGGAAAAATAAGACCAAGGTCATGGGACACTTATTCAAGATGAATGTTGGGTGAAGTCTCCTAGTGGGCATCACTTGTTGTGTTTATGGCTAAAGGAAATTTGCAAAGGAAATGACAAAGGCTTTGAAAAGGAAAAGAGGCATTATGTTATGAAACCAGCTCACAAAAAGATAGAAAAGATAGATCAACGCCTTAGAATTCGGCCTCTTCGAGGGGGCAACCTCCTTTACATTACACAAATGAATGATTCTTTGATTATTCAAATGAAAAAACCTCCTTTATATATATAGGAGTCTAAGGAGTCACAATATAACCCAACCGACCTAACAATAATAATATAAAGGCACAAAAATAACAATAGATGGATTCTATGGGGCACAGTAATAACAATATGGGGACAATAGGGGCACAACAATATTAATAAGGGATACAACTACAATAGTAATGGGGTAATCACTAGTATTATAGGGACCTAACATGCCCCTTTCCTTCAAGAAAGTGTTGTCCTCAATGCTTGAGTAGTTTTGGATGCTTCTGTATAAAATTCTCATCCTCCCATGTGGAGTATTTAGTGGATAAGTTCTTCCACTTGATGAGATACTCCGAAATTGATCGATTTCGATTTCGAGTTCTTGTTTGTGTGATTGCTTCCGGTTCCAATATAATTTTTCCTTCCTCGTCAAGTTCTGGAAATATTGTTTGAACTGGGAGCTTGTCGCCTATGACCTTCTTTAAACATGAAACATGGAAAACTGGGTGCACTCGAGAAGCTGCAAGACGCTCCAATTTGTATGCCATAGTACCAATCTTTTGCAACACCTTGTACGGACCATAATACTTTGGTGATAATTTATTATCCTTCTTAGCTTGCTTGAGGGACATTTGTTTATATGGTTGTAGCTGTAGGAATACCTAACCACCTACATCAAAACTTCTTTTGTTGTGATGTTGATCTGCCTGTTCTTTCATTCTATTTTGCGCCAACATGAGGTTATCCTTTAAGAGTTGGAGGACTTGTTGTTGATTCTTGATGTGATGTTCCACTGCTTGAACCTTAGAATTTTCTCTTAAATATGATGTGATGGATGGTGGTTGATATCCATAAAGTGCCATAAATGGGGTCATTTTTGTTGCTGTATGGAAGTGTTATACCACCATTTAGCCAGAGGTAACCATTTGACTCATTGTGTCTGTTTATCAGATACAAAGAAACAGAGATGTCATTCCAAACATTTGTTTAATATCTCAGTTTTCCCATCAGATTGAGGATGATAAGATGAGCTATGAGCTAACTAAGTACCAAGACAAGAAAATAATTCTCTCCAAAAATTTATAGTGAAAATGGGATCTCTGTCACTTACAATAATCTTTGGGTTTCCATGTAGCTTTTGAATTGTTTCCATAAATGCAGTAGAAACTGTACTGGCTTTAAATGGATGTGATAATGCACAAAAGTGTGCATACTTGGTAAGTCTGTCAACTACCACCATGATGACACTCTTTCCCTCAAACTTGGCTAAACCTGTGATAAAATCCATTGAAACCTCCTCCCAACGTTGGCTTGGAATGGATAAAGGTTGTAATAGACCTAGGGTCTTAATTGTTTCAACTTTATTTTGTTGGCAAACCAAACATTCTGCCACAAACTTTTGAATATCCGATTTAAGGCCATCCCAAAAAAATTCCTTCTTAACCCTATGGTAAGTTTTCAAAAATCCTGAGTGCCCTCCTAAGGGAGAAGTGTGCAACTCCATAAGAATATTTTGTTTGAGTTGGGAATTCTTACAGAGGTATAAGCGATATTTGTACCATAACGAATCATTTTTCCAGCTAAATGTATCAGATGTACTGGAATCTTGTTGTAAATTTCGAATAAGTGCCCACACTTCTTCATCATTCTTCCATTCCTCCCTTGCTTCGTTTATCCAATCTGGTTGGATAAGAGAAATTGCGCACAACAATGCTTCCACATCCTCATCATTTCTTGAGAGTGCATCTGCCACCACATTTTTCTTCCCTTTTTTGTAGATGATTTCAAAGTCATTACCCAACATCTTTGTGACCCACTTTTGTTGCTCTTCAGAGCATAATATTTGTTCTAAAAAGCATTTAAGGCTATCATGGTCCATTTTTACCTTGAAGTGTCTTCCCATTAGGTAGGGTCGCCATTTCTTAAGTGCATGTAGTATTGCCAACATTTCCTTCTCATAAATAGATTTGTGTAAAAACTTTCCCTTGATTGGAAGAATTTCAAAAGCAATGGGTCTTTCATATTGCATTAAAACAACACCAATTCCATTTCCTGAAGCATCATATTCCACAATAAAGGTTTTTGTGAAGTCCGGTGCAGCTAAGACCGGTGCTTGGCACATTGCCTCTTTAAGATGTTCGAAGGCCTTTGTTGCTTCTAAAGTCCATGAAAATGCATCTTTCTTCAATAATGTTATTAGAGGTGCTGATATTCTCCTATAATTCTTAACAAACTTGCGATAATACCTTGTCAACCCGAGAAATTCTCTTAGATGCTTTATGGATGTGGAGATTTTCCATTCCTTAATGGGTTTAATTTTGCTAGGGTCTACCTTAACTCCTTCATGAGATACAATATGACCCAGATATTCCACCTCTTGTACTCCAAAGAAACATTTGGATCTTTTTACATATAATTGTTTTTCCTCCAATAGTTGTAGCACCTTGTCAACATGTTCAACATGATCCTTCCAAGACTTGTTGTAGATTAGTATATCATCAAAAAATACTAACACAAATTTTCTAAGGAAGGGTTTGAAAATGGAATTCATCAAACCTTGAAATGTAGAAGGTGCATTGGTAAGGCCAAAAGGCATGACCAAAAAATCATAATGACCCTCATGAGTTCTAAATGTTGTTTTCAGAATGTCTTCAGTCTTCATTCTGATTTGATGATATCTTGAATGAAGATCCAACTTGGTGAAGTAAATTGATCCATGCAATTCATCCAGTAATTCATCAATGAAAGGAATGGGAAACTTATCCTTAATAGTGAGCTTGTTGAGCTCCCTATAATCTGGACACATGCGCCATGATCCATCCTTCTTGTGCAACAATACTACTGGAGCAGAGAAAGAACTTTGACTAGGTTGAATTATACCAGCCTCTAGCATTTCTACAACCATATGTTCAATTTCACTCTTTTGGGCATAGGGATATCTGTACGGCCTGATGTTTGGAGGAACACTTCCTGGAATCAGATGAATAGCATGATCATGATCACGAATAGGTGGGAGACCTTTGGGAGTCTCAAATACCTTGGAATGATTGTCCAAGGCTTTTTGGAGATCTGGAGAAATAGATGATTTCAATGTGGAAACATCTAGCGAACATAATTGTGCAATTACACCTCTTTGTTCCTTTTTTAGAAGCTTTGTCATACCGTTAGAGCTGATTATCTTTCCAGGTTTCCCTACAATACCCCTTAATTCAACTTCCTTTCCTTCCGCAAAAAATTTCATGAAAAGTTCTTGAAAATTAAAAGCTATTGTACCCAAGGATTGTAGCCATTGGACTCCTAGTAGCTTTGGGCTATTCAATACATATTCTCCCATGGATAGCTTGATATTATGGCACTTTCCAGAGAAATTTATCATTCCTCCATTTGCAACCATCACTTGACACTCTGGTGCTGGATATAGGAAGCAATTCAATTCTTTTGCTATCTTACAATGAATAAAATTGTGGGTACTTCCTGAATCAATCAACACTATTACCTTTTTCTTCTTGATTTGTCCTTCTATCTTGATGGTTTGAGGAGTGGTAATTCTAGCCAATGCATTACAAGATATGGTCGGATTCATTTCTTCTTTATCTAGGCTTTGTTCCTGGAGTATATCCTCTTCTTTTGACCTTTCTTGCTCCTTTTCTTCTTCCCCTTCACAATCTATGTAGAATAATTTCTTCTCAGCACACTTATGACCTTTAGTGTATTTGCTATCACAACTGTAACAAAGCCCTTTTGCTCTTTTTTCTTCCAATTTTTGTGGTTTCAACCTTATAGGTTGTGGAAGACTAGGGGCAACAACACTTCCATCTTTATAGTTGTGAGTGGTATGCTTCCTAGTTGCCATAATTTTGCTTTCCATTTTTCTTGCTAACCTGAATGCCTTCTCTAATGAATCAGGTTCCCAAAGGCAAACATCATGTTGGATATTATCCTTTAAAGTCCCTATGAACACATCAATCCTATGCTCCTCTGGAATATTTTTTACCCTTATGTTCAATTTTTGGAACTCCTCAATGTGCTCCATTATTGAACCCTTTTGTTTGAGACTTATCAATTGGCTAAAAAAAGTGTTGCTTTTTGTATCCTCATAATGTGCTATCAATTCTTTTGTAAAAATTGCCCAAGTGATAATTTGTTTACGAGAGAAAAGCCATTGATACCATACAAACTGATTTGGTTCCAAATATAAAGTTGCAATACGTACCTTTTGTGTGTTTTGCACATTATTGAGATCTAAAAATTGCTCCATCTGTAATATCCATGTTGCAGGATCCTTGCCATCAAACTTCCTCATATCGATTTTTGGAATATGGTGGGTCTTCGATCCAACATTAGAGTCTATGAAATCATGATTAACATTTCTTTTGTTCACATCATGAGTTTCCTTTACTACCCTTTCACCATTAGTAAGTATTTCTTGTAGAAAATTTGTCAAATCTGTCTTCAAATCTGCCATGCTTGTCTTCAAATCTATCTTCAAATCATCCATCTTAGCTTCCACATCATTCATCTTAGCTTCTACATCTTTCTTTAAACCATCCATCTTAGATTCTGTTACTTTTTGTGTGAGTGACATTTTTTGCACTTAGTCTCGTAATTTTGATATATCATGTTGCATTTCTTCCTCTTCTTCATAAGTCATGCTAGAGCTTTCAGGTTGCTTACTAGGTGTTTGCATTTTCTTTCCTCGGGGCATCAGCTACCAATAATAATGTTCTACTATGCCCTTTGAATTCCTCCAAAATAATTTTTCAAACCAAGTTTAAGCAAAAATTTAAAAAAATCTACACACCTTTTTTCACTTTGTAGGAGCTCGATATTGCCTCTGATGTATCTCTATAATTTCGAATCATCCATTTCTGAAATTACGACCTGCAATAGCCCTCTATGTCCTCTTTCCAATGCCACCAGTCTAATCCAAATTGGATTCTCCAAGGAGAGTTATGCCAAATCTCCCACAGTGACCTGATTATAGACTAGTTCAATAGAGTGAACTTATACGATGTGCCACGTGTCCTTGTTTCGACCTTTGGCTCTGAAAAATATATACAAGAAACTACAGTCCATCCTCTTTCTCTACCTTCTTATGAAATTTCAATCCGATGCTCAGAGAGAAGGTTATGATGATTTTCCCCAGGTCACTTGTTTGGAATGTAATTCAGGAGTCTGCAAAAAGACCAACTTCCTCAGATCATATCTCTGCAAATATAGCGCAAAAAGCTTTGAAATTTGGACCTGATGTTCAGTGCAATTTTGTCTCAAATTGTTTTTTTTTCGCCTTAGAAACATCACAGAAAAAAGTTATAGCGAAAATGCCACGATGACCTATTTGGAGCAGCGAAACCCTAGAATCCAAAGCTATGATACCAAATGTTATGAAATTAGCTCACAAAAAGATAGAAAAGATAGATCAAAGCCTTAGAATTCAGCCTCTTCGAGGGGGCAACCTCCTTTACATTACACAAATGAATGATTCTTTGATTATTCAAATGACAAAACCTCATTTCTATATATAGGAGTCTAAGGAGTCACAATATAACCCAGCTGATCTAACAATAATAATATAAAGGCACAAAAATAACAATAGAGGGATTCTATGGGGCACAATAATAACAATATGGGGACAATAGGGGCACAACAATATTAATAAGGGATAAAACTACAATAGTAATGGGGTAATCACTAATATTATAGGGACCTAACACATTAATTAGTATTTTATTTATGAAAATATAGGAAAATAGGATAAAAGGGAGGCGAAAGGTCACAGGTCGCATGTGAGGAGGAAATTGAAGGAAAATTAAGGAAAATGAAGAAATTAGAGGCATCAATAATAAAAATACATAAAAGCATCAATTTGGGGCCTTTTGTCAGTTCAGTTTTGGAGTTAGTCTCAAAGAGGAGAAGAGCACTTAGAGGAGAAGGAAAGAAATCAAGAAAAGGAAGGACAAGGAAAGAAAATGAAGGACAAGGAAAGTAAGGGAAAACAAGGATCAAGCAAGGAAAGGTTGAATCAAGCGGCTTCAACGGGAACACTTGTAGGTAACAGGTTGCATGTATGATTTCCTAGTTGGTTTTGGCATGCATGGTATATGCATGTGTGTATTTGATTCATTTGTTGTCATTAGAATGGGTTTTGATGGGTTTCGACAATGGTTTTAGCCTCGCCTTGCCATTTCTGAATAGCCATGGTGTGATGGGATTCTTTCTTGGTTGAGATTTGGATTGCCAGAAGGTTTTGGATCTGGGTGAGGTGGTCTTAGGAAAATCCCAAGGTTTGAGGGTGGAGATGGTTTTCTCTAGGAAGCCCTCGACACGTGGGTTGAGACAGGAAAATTCCTTAAGGGATGGTGAAGGAATTCTGAGGCATCTAAGCTCAGTTTGCTTTTTTCTATCTCGGGATAGGTTTAGCTAAGATCATGGTATGGTGAGGGTGGAGGGGGTTTAACATATGGATTCCCTTGATTGTTTATGGATTGGTTTATCCCATGAGATCCCACATTCATGCTTGGAATATGGCACGGGGGTGATTGGCTAAAAGAATGATTTGGTTCAACCCAGTCTATGTTTGGGTGGTACGTGGAAGTCCCTGGCTTGGTTGGATTTTGCATTTGGTCAATAAGAGATAAGTTTCTCTTGTCTTTGTTGAGTAATTATACTTGTTATTATGTGACTTTAATGGTTGTTCTATCATTGTTATCTATTTGGTTATATGCTGGTTATAAGAATGGTAATATGACAGATCTAAGTATGGCCCTTATCAAATTTTAATTAATGAATGTCTGGTTAATGAATGCCTGGCATAATTGGTGTTATGACAGCTATTGTGATAAGGCATTAACCCTTCTTGTTAAATCTTGGATAAGATTTCAAATCCTTATGTTTAGATATGAATTCATGACCCGTAGGTTTTATGTACATCATGTGTTTGATGGAATTCCAGTCTTGGTTGGGAGAGGTTAGGTCAAGTGCTAATTTATGTTTTGGTTTGGAAGCCTTGTTTATATGTGTTTCATTATTTCTGGAAGATTCATTGAGTTCTGGGTAGGGGATTGATTCCTAGCCCTGAAAAAGTGGCTCAAAATTCAGGGTCATTGTCATAGAAATGACTAGAAAAATCTATAATCACTGGGAAGCAGGACTATGGGAGTGAATGGAGTCTTAGAGTCACTTGGAGGCATTGTCAAGGGAGCGAATGGAGCTCTAGGTCATTGAAAGAGAGATTTAGATTAGGGGTTGGACACCTGGAGGGGTTGGGTACCTCCTAGAGGACCTGTAACACTTGAGGGAAGTAAGTAAGGTCTTAGGTTGTCGACTCCTGTTGGGAGCAGGATCCCCCAAGGGAAGTTTTAGGGCTAAAAGCCCATGTTCAAGTAAAATTTTGTAATATAATTGTAAAGAATCTGCATTTTGTGGTCACGGAGAGCGAAGGTGTTATGTGTCATAAAGGGTAGTCTGCCCTTAGTTTTGTAAAGTTGGCTGTAAGGGATCTACCCATGGTCCACGGACCATGGGATTGTATAAAAAGAGCTAAGATCTAAGTAGTTTTGGAGACAAAGAATGAAGAATAATGTAAGAGAGTTGTAGCTCTGAAGTAAGAAGTCTAAGTCTTGGGTTGTAGCGTAGGATGAGATTCTACAGGTAAGTGCACAGAGGCCTAGGATAAAAGTCCACAGCTGAGTGCGCGGACCCCTGTAGCTGTGTGTGTAGGGTGGACGGAGTCTGTAAACACTTGGAAGATATTAATAAAGAAAGATATTCTACAATTTCTGTGTCTTCGTTTTGTTATTGCATCTTGATATGTTATGTATGAATTTCTTTTATTACGCTTATATGATGTGCGAATGAATACAAATACATTGGATAATTGAACGCGATCAAGGATATTTATTTACGTGGTGATAACTTTAATTATTTGATAAGATAAGAAAATCACTTAGACTAATTGGGGAATCTGCATGGCGCGCTGCTATGCCTGAGTAGCAGGATATGGCTGCGCGAAGCTCGATCATACCCTTTCGCGGAGGTATTGAGAGACAGGATAAAGGGCTCGTCTTGCAAGCCCTAGAGAAAAGCGACCTACGTGAAGGTAGAGATAGAAGGAATCAAATGACATCACAACCATCTCAGGGTGCAGAAACTTGGTTCCAGCATCCCCCCATACTGCTTTGGGTGAGACTTTAGTCTGCGCTCTGCGGGCTGATGCTGAAAGGGCCAGTAGTGTAGGGATTTGTTTGGCTAATTAATGTTGAACCTGGGTCAGGCCCCCTAAAGCCAAAAATTGTTTCTGTTGCCGGGACCAAAATCTGCATAAGGGATGTGTGATGTCATATCACTGGAATCCAACTAAAAAGGAGATTGAAGACTAGTTGGATAGGAAGATCCACGAATTCGCAGCGCAGGAGAAAAGAAACCCACAACTGACAAAGGAACAGTGGTTGGACAGATACCTGTATATAGAGATCCATGAGATCTTTTTCTGCTCCTTCCCTATTGAGTTATATGAGTGGATCACAAAGCTAGCAGATAGCCAAGGAAGGTGGAAAATTGACAGTCCTATTGTGTGGACCCCAGAGCTAGTGTGAAGGTTGGAAGCATCGGAAGATAAGATCACTTGCGCTGTCGATCATTGGCTTGATTGTGTCATACGAGGATTTGCAATTGAATTCGCGGTCGACACCTCAATAAGCTACAACGAGGCAGAGCGACGCTTTTTCAAAGGACCGCGAGGTAACTACATAAAATCTTCGAATACCTGGATTAAAATGCTATTGTGCGAATAACAGGTTATGCAGCTACCTTGATGTTTAAAACTACGCGAAGTGGAAAAACTTACAGGAATGAAGCAAAAAAGGGTCCGAAGTATAGCCCATTGGTTTCACCTCTGTGAAGTGACAAAGAAGAGATAGCAAAGGTTTCTCCGTGAAGTGCTATTCAGTTAATAAGAAAAGGATTTCTGCGAATACCACCTCTGCCCACACCACCTCCAACTTCACCAACATCGCCTCCAACTTCACCCGTACCACCTCCTTCTCTAGCACAGTTCGGTATGGAAAATACAGTGAAGCTGCCTTTGTTCAAAGGCTTGGGAAATGAGGACCTAGACCAATTCTGGCTCGTTGTGAGGGCTGTATGGGAAGCTTAAGGTGTTACAGATCATCACATAAAGAAGGCAACGCTGGTTAGTGCTCTGCAAGATAGCGTACTAACCTCGTATATTAAGTACTCTAATGATAGCCAAATGTTGGAGTGGTAGACATCCAGACATCATTGAATAAAGAATTTAGTAGGCCTAAATTTGAGGCACAGTCGATTATGGGATTCAAAGAAATCATGATGCAACCAGGCGAGATGCCTTGGGGATTAGATCAAAGGTTGAAATGTATAATCCGCGAAGCCAACATGAACCTAATGGACGGACTAGAGGTGCATGAGGAGGTATGGTGCTTGAAATGGAAGAGTCAAGGGCATGACAAGGACCATTACCTGGTCTTTGCGAACTATATTGTAGGAGGGGGACTGATGCCTTTAAGGCCAGAAGCTCAAGTAGGACCTAGCACGGGGCCTACATTATGGTGCGCTATCTGTTTGGTAGCAGGAAAACATGCCATGAATAACTGCCATTTGCTGCAGAAGTTTGTACAGGCACCGCAACAGCGATTTTGCAACTTTTGTTGGTTGGTAGGGCATGATGAGTGTACTTGTAGGAGCTATGAATTGATGATGGATAGAACTCCTGCCTATAGGGTATAGGCCAAAATGCGGCCCCTTGACCAAAGTGCAAGGATGGCGCGGACAAGATTTCAGGGGCACGGACGAGGCCGAGGTGGAGGAGGACCTAGTAGAGGTCGAGGAAAGTTGATTTACTACAATTACGGAGGGCCAGGACACTATGCCCGTGATTGCACTAACCCAACACATCCGTCATGTAAGTATTGCACACTGTTTGATCATGAAATGGAAGATTGTCCTACGTTGATAGCTAGGATATGTGATAAAGGGGTGCTACCACCTCCACCAACTCAGAACCTACAGATGATGAGGTCTAAGCTGCGCGAAGAGAATCCAAATGTAAATATAGTGCTCAGGAGTGGAATTGCGACAGGAGATGACAAGGGAAAACAACCAGAAGATAGTACATGGGTTTGCAAAGCTCTGGCGAAAGAGGCTGAGTTTGATTTGGAGTGTGCACGTGAAACCTTCATGGAAGCTAAAAAGAGCTTCACTGAGGCCTCCACCTCATGAAGCAGGGATAAGCCTAAGCAAGAGATGGACCCCTCTATGCTCACAACTTTCCTTGAGACCTGTATGAAGTTACTGCGTGATAGTAAGGCTGTGAAAGGGTTACAAGAGCTCATCAATAGATGCACAAGAACTACGCTGGGTGAGCCACACATAGTACGAAAGATTGGCAAGCATAAAACAAGGATGGGACAAGAGATGAGATTGACTGCGTAGATAGGAGAGTATGAGATAGATCAGGTTATTTTGGACCTAGGATCAGATGTGAACGTCCTACTGAAGTAGACTTGGGAATGAATGGGGAGACCTGTGCCGCAATGGTCTCGGATTCAACTAAGGATGGCCAATCAACAGAAGATCATCCCCATGGGGTGGCTACAGGGGGTGACCATGGATATTGAGGAAGCAAGCATACTGGTTGATTTTGAAGTAATATAGATAGTGGATGACAACAATCCCTATCCTATGCTCCTAGGAATTGATTGGGCCACTGATATGAACGGGGTAATCAACCTGAAGAAGTGGAAGATGATCTTTGAGAAGAAATCGCTACGTGTAATAGTACCTATAGATCCTGCTGAGGGATCGCGCTATATGGAACCAGTCCGCGATTATGAGAGCAATGATGATTTGGACTATATCTATAAGATAACGACGTGAGATCAAGATTGGGTGAATCCCACTGTGGATGGACGAATTACATGTGATCACGAGAGTTCTTGCACTTCAGACTTCAATGAAGAATTAGAGCACTGGCATAACCAATTAAGGCTTGGATCATCCTATCGCGTTTGCAAGCCGAAGATTATCCAAAGCAGATAAGAACTATTCCACTACTGAGCATGAAGGGCTAGCCATGGTGTATGCACTCTAGAAGTATAGGCACTACTTCCTGGGAGGCCATTTTAAGATGTATACATATCACTCCGCGCTGAAGTACGTGGTCAATAAGCCTATGTTGGGGGGGAGAATCTGCAGGTGGCTCTTATTGTTCCAAGAGTATGATTTTGAAGTTGTTGTGAAGCTTGGATGACTAAACGCAGGACTAGACCATATTTCACGCATCGAAACATGGGAGAAACCCACTAATTTGGAGGAGGGATTGCCTGACGCTTAACTATTTGCAGTGTGCTTCGCGGATGGTCATTTTGAAGATATAGTACATTTCCTAACAATAGGTACTGCACTGGAAGGATACACTATCCAGCAAAAGAAGGAATTAGTGGTGTGCGCCCTAGATTTCTTGTCATTGTTGGGCATCTGTACAAGATGGGGACTGATGAGATATTGCGATGGTATGTACTTGAGTTCGAAAGCAGCAACATTCTCGCAGATGCTCATGGGGTCACCATGGGAGGACATTATGCAGGGAGAGACACCACACAAAATATTCTACGAGAATGGTTGTGGTGGCCAACCCTCCATCAGGACTCAAAAGCATATTGCAAGGCGTGTGATGTGTGTCAAAGGACTGGCAAGTCATCATAGATGGATGAGATGCCTTTGAATCCACAAATGACGTTGCAACCCTTCGAGAAGTGGGTGATAGATTTTGTATGACCCATTCAGCCACAAGGAAAGACAGGAGCAAGGTACATTATCACAGCAACAAAGTATTTGACTTGTTGGGTAGATGCGTAACTGGTGAAGGATTGCATAGGTGCAAATGTCGTGAAGTTCCTATTTGAGCATGTACTAACGCGATTTGGCTATCCAAAGATCTTGATGAGTGGTCGTGGTACACACTTCCTGAATGAGACGATAAACACGCTAACAGAGGAATTTCAGGTATACCACCATAAGAGCACACCGTATCACCCGCAGGCTAACAAGACAATGGAAGCGTTCAACAAAGTGCTCGAAAATGCGCTCACCAAGGTTTGCAATGCTCAATGAAGTGATTGGGACCTACGCATACCTGCAGTATTATGGGCTTATCGAACGACATGCAAGAAGTTGACTGGAAAAACCCCCTTTAGGCTCATCTATGGGGTTGAAGTGGTAATGCCGATGGAATATATTGTGCCTAGCCTATGAATAGCAGTGCTCATAGGTATGACGGATCACAGAGCCATGGAGGAAAGGCTCACACAGCTAGATGAACTGGAGGAAGAAATATTTCTAGCTGGATTTCACCAGCAGGTCGAAAAGTAGCACAAAAAGGCATGGCATGATTGACACATTAAGTTGCACTCATTTAAGGTAAATGACCTGGTTTTTCTATATGATAGTAAGTTTGATAAATTTCCAGGGAAGTTTAGGATGCACTAGTTAGGGCCTTATGTCATTAAAGATATTATCGACAGAGGAGCGGTACAGTTGGTCAAATTGAATGGAGAACCCTTCCCAGGAAAGGTGAATGGTAGTCGCTTGAAGCCATACACCGGTGGTTTGACCATGTGACTAAATGAAGGTAACACAGTCTTAGCACTCTAGGCGGCTGAAAGGAGGCGCGAGAATATAAAATACATTACCCAGGTTGGGGAGCTGCGCGATTGGCGAATGGTGCGAAGAAAGGAAGTGTCACTGGGTTCGCAGTAGCGTGGAGGGTGTTGCGCTACACAGGGAAAAATCGTACAGGTTGGCCAGAAAGTGACCGTTAAAGTCAATGTTCATGAAAAGACGACAGAAGTGAGGCCAAATGGAGCGGGTGGCCATCATTTAAGATGAAATTTATCACTTAGATCCTTGAAAATCTGCTGCCAATGCGGCATTAATGAACCGATTTTGGGGGGAATGGTCATATTTGAATTCGAAATGCCCTATAAATTACAAATGGCTGCCCAGCGAAAAGCACTTGGCATTTTGAGAACTGAGTTTTTGCGCTCTCAGGTGCACATGAACTGTGAATTATTTCAAGATCTGATAGTGAGTCCGGTGTTTGAACAATTGTCAAAGGAGACACAAGAACTAGTGAATAGTGTCATGTCGACACATGCAGAAGCTATGGACACCGAAGAAGTGGCAGCCAAGGAGAATGTGCAGGAAATTGATATGGAGGCCGAAGAAGCTGCCCCAAAGGTTGTCGAAGTATTGGCAGAGGTCCCTAAGTCACCGAGAACGTCGAGACCAAAGCCAACCCCAACCAAGGAGACTGTGAAGGACAAGAAGGGCAAGAAGCCTGCCATACCGGTGCACACCTCGCCAAGGTGAAACCCACAAAAACCCACTACATAGGAGAAGGGCAAGGCCATAAACTTAGAGGTAGAGGAGGAGGACATCGAAGACATCCCGATGGACGATGAGGATGTGGGGGTTGAAGTAGAGGAGGTTGAAACCCAGGGTGCGGACCCTATTATGTGGTTGTTGGAGTATGTCCCTCTGCACAAGCCTAAGTCCAAGGTCCCAAAGGACATTGATGAGAGTAAGACTCCCTTGCAACCCCTCTGCTACTAGATGAAATTGCTTTCAACGCTCCGTGTTTGGCATGGGTGCCGATACTGAAGCTTGAAGATTGGGACTTGGTGGACCACGAGAAGTTCCCACACCTAGCGACTAAGCAACTGATGCACCGCATCATAGACACAAATATGGGAATGACCGCCTTGGAGCTGCGGAGGTGGCTCAAGGGGGTAGAGAAGGCAGGATTACTGAACCTGATGTGGGTGCTGCACTATAAACGCACCCTAGTGACATTTTTCGTCATCAAGTAGCTACTATGCTTGGTGCATGATGGGTGTCTATGGTTGGAGGAGCTGATACCCATCACAGATATGTTGATTCACCGGATAATGCACCTACCATATATAGGTGAGAATCCAACGATGATCTTTGGCAGCAAGGGTGGCGAGTAGGCTCTCGTAGAGTCAATGAAGGAGATATTCAAGACGGTGAAGAGGCTACACAGGTACACTATCTCTAGCATCTGCGACCCTGCTGTGAAGGTAGCAACGCAGATCCTTGCAGGGAAGGTGATGTGGAAGTGTCACACTGACGAGGTGCCGATGCCTGTCATTATGCTCGCACAACAGTGCGTAGAAGAGGTCCAGTTTAACTGGTCAGACTACCTTCACGGAGAGTTCGTGGCGAACTACCACGAAACACAAGAGAAAAGCAAGACATTCCACTATGCGTGGCCCTTGCTATTAGTTGCGCTGGTAACGTGGGAGCTACCAGAGGACAACTAGTTCCCTTCGATCATGCCAGACCTCCCTAAAGTAGCGAAGTACGCTTCGCTGTGGGCGACCAAGGACGTGAAGTGAGTTCGGGACAGCAAGATCTTCTGGATATTGATGGAAATGAATATTAGGATGGCCATCAATCGTAAGTCGTGATTGTCGCCCACAGTGTACCTAACCTATAATGCTATGTCGAGTTCAAAGTTGATTTCCATCTAGTATCAATCAGGGTGCAGAAGGACCCTACGTAGAAGTGGCATGACTTACCGTATCTGGCCACAGATGATGCCATTGATGCGGTGCTCGATCAATGGCCGGCGGAGTGGCGCACTACCATGAACTTGGCGGTGGGTGGAAGAAAGTCCACTGCACAGAAGAAGAAGAAGGAGGAGGCCAAGCTAAAAATGGTGCAGCTAATCGAGAAGAGGAAATAGGAGGTCGTTGAGAAAGCCCAGGTGGAATAAGTAGAAAAGAAAGTAGGTAAGAAGACAAGTGGAATAGAGCGTTGCTCTGATGAAGGTGTGTGGTTGCCTTCACCTACGACAGAAGAGGAAGACACAGAACAACGCGACGCGGACGCTCAGTAGATGTCCGCTCACATTAAGTGCCCAAGAGAGCTGGAGAAGGGAGGGCCCCGAAAGAAATCCAAGGCGGCCAAGACCTCGCTAGACCCTATCACATTGACAAAGGGCGACTTATATGATATCGGTGACATAGTTAGAGATGTCACCGCCGAGGCCCTGTAACAATTTGAACAACAACAGTAGATCATACTAGGGGCTATTCAGACCGGGTTGTAGGAGTTGCAGAATCATGTGTCACAGGCTAGTACGGTGTCTACCAGCTTGGCCATCGGCACTTCAGAGGCTATCAATATGCTACGCACGAAGCCTTCCAATGCGATAGTGCTGCCAGACGGAGCACTAACCACGGACAATGAGGCTCACAAGCCCACTGTCATCACCTTGAATGGAGTTGGGTTGAACCTGGCAATGCTTCCACGTGAAGCACTCCACCTCTTGTAGGATGGAGTAATTGCAGAAATGAGGGCCCGAGAGCACCGTGTCCTCCAGGTGATCAGCGAACAATAGATTAGCAACGAATAGATGGCCCTATAGAGAAATTCTGCCATCACCGCTGAGACCGAGGTGACCAACTAGAGTAAGAGGATCATGTAGGTCGTTGAGGAGGCATGCAAAATGGTCCTAGAGTTGGCCATTCCAGAGGAAGAGACAGTCGAGGTCTGCATCCGAAAGTTGGTCACCAGGGTGTGTGACACTCAAACGGAGATGGCACAGGTTTAGCTAGAGTTGAACCTACAAATTACAGAGCTGAATCTGAGGGCCCAACCCTCCACACTGCTAGAAGTAAAGGAACAGTGGGCGACCACTGTCACAGATGTAGTTGCGGCGGTGGAAAGTGCAGTAGCAGACTGCACACAGTTGTTCAAGAAATCATTTGAGGTCCTGACAAGCTTGCAGGAGGACCCAAATTGATAGAGGCTAGAGACGGAAGCACACAAGCTACAACAACGCTACGATGAAGTTAAGGGCATAGCATGAATTGTTGCACTAAGACAGAGGCTAGCCAAGCTGCAGGATGCCAAGCAGTTGAAGGAATAGGTGGAAGCAATGCTGGACAAGGAAGCAGTGCTAAAGGTGTGACTAAAGCCCTGGATGGAGGAAGCTTACGTAGTCACAAAAAATATTAAAGGCAAGCTTGTGACTCTGCAAGTGACGCAACAAAATATTCAGGCTAACAACGCAGGAGCAGTGACTGAGAAGACAGTGGAAGATGCGAAGCATGCGACAGCTTAGTGTATGGCTCAGGTAGTGGTCATACGGATTGATTTGGATGGGATTCACACAAAGATCTCTACACCTACCAAGTGACATGAGGGCGAGTCACGATGTTTGTGTTGGGGGCTTGTTGGGAGCAGGATCCCCCAAGGGTAGTTTTAGGGCTAAAAGCCCATGGTCGAGTAAAATTTTGTAATATAATTGTAAAGACTCTGCATTTTGTGGTCGCGGAGCATGAAGGTGTTATGTGTCATAAAGGGTAGTCTGCCCTTATTTTTGTAAAGTAAAGTCAGCTGTAAGAGATCTACCCATGGGCCGCAGACCATGGGATTGTATAAAAAGAGCTAAGCTCTAAGTAGTTTTGGAGACAAAGAATGAAGAATAATGTAAGAGAGTCATAGCTCTGAAGTAAGAAGTCTAAGTCTTGGGTCGTAGTGTAGGCAAAGGCTCTGCAGTTGAGTGCGCAGAGGCCTAGGGTAGAAGTCCGTAGTTGAGTGCGCGGACCCCTGCAGCTGTATGTGTAGGGTGGACAGAGTTTGTAAACACTTGGAAGATATTAATAAAGAAATATATTATGCAATTTCTATGGCTTTGTTTTGTTATTGCATCTTGATATGTTATGTATGAATTTCCTTTATTATGCTTATATGATGCACGAATGAATACGAATACATTGGATAATTGAACGCGATCAAGGATATCTGTTTACGCACTGATAACTTTAATTATTTGATAAGATAAACAAATCACTTAGACTAATTGGGGAATCTTCATGGTGTGCTGCCACAACAGTGCAAAAGTACCTGAGCAACAGGATAGGGCTGCGTGAAGGTCGATCATACCCTTTCGCGGAGGTATTGAAGGACAGGATAAAGGGCTCGTCTTGCAAGCCCTATAGCGAAGTGACCTGCACGAAGGTAGGGATAAATGGAATCAAACGACATCACAACCATCTCAGGGTGTAGAAACTTGGTTCCAACATACCCCCATACTGCTTCGAGTGAGACTTCGGTCCACGCTCCGCGGGCTGATGCCAAAAGGGCTAGTAGTGTAGGGATTTGTTTGGCTAATTAACACTGAACCTGGGTCAGGCCCCCTCAAGCCAACAACTCCATTTCCTTAAGGTCATATAGGTGGTTGAGTCTTGTCATAGTGACCGTCAGCTCATGTTTACCTTGGGCAACCTAGTGAAAGTGGCTAAATGTGGGAGGAGGCGGTTACAACAAGATACATGAAAAACCTTATGAATGCAAGAAGAAGGGAATCTAACTCATACACCACTTGTCCAATATTTCTAATAATATTTTAAGGTCCATTTAATTTTTGAGTTGATTTCTAATTGTTCTTTTCTTTGAGTGTAAATTTCTTATAAGGTTGTAGTCTCAAAAATACTCAATCACCCTTCTCAAACTATCTTGCACTTTGTTGTTGATCTACTTGTTGCTTCATCTTGTTTTGAACTATTTGAAGGTTTTAATTAAGAGTTATAAAAAGTTTTTAAAGTCTTCTCCATATGTGACTTTATATTTGTACTTTGGACTCATCTTGCAAAATGTATGGCATACTAGGAGTTGGATATCCATATAGGGTCTCAATGATGACATTTTAGTATATGTGTGATAAGTAATATTATACCAACATTTTTCCAGATGAATCTAATTCATCCATTGTGATTACTTGTATGAGGACTAAAATTATAAATAATCATCTAAAAATTTCTTAACTATTTCGAATTGACCATTTATACGTCAATGCTAAGCTAAATCCATAACTAGTTTTCAACTCATCTTCCATAATTCTTTCCAAAAATTTACTGTGAATTTTGTATCTCTGTCACTTACTATTACTTCAAGAAAACCATGATGTCTATGAATTTCCTTCATGAACACTTCTACTACTTGGATTGTTCTATATGTACTTTGAATTCCACAAAAATGTGCATATTTTGTCAGTCTATTGATAACCACAAAAAATGGCATTTTTAGATTTTGGTAAACTTGCAATGAAGTCCATTGATATCTCTTACAATATATGATTAGACATGTGTAATAGTTGAATTATCCCTAAATATTTTATTGTCTTTCCTTTTTTTCTTTGACAAAATTGACATTCTCTTACTAATTTTTGAATATCTTTCGTCATTCATTGGGCCATTTTTTGTTTTGTTTTGATATTTTAATACTTTTAAGGAAACATGAATGTACTTCCATCAAAGAGTCATGATATTCCCTTAATATTTTTCACTTCAACTTTGGTTGAGGGAATAATTTTTTTTATCCATGTAACAAAGTATATCTCCCTTCCACTCCCAATTTTCCATACAACTCATCCCTTTTATACATTGTACTTTTTGTCTAGTATTGTTGTCATTCTATCATTCATGGAAATCTTCTTGTAGACACATAGGAATAGAAGATGTAATGGGATATAAACTTGAGGGTTCCACTATTCTAGAAAAAAACATCTACTACTAAATTTCTCTTCCAATTTTTGTATATTATTTCATAATCAAACCCTTGCATTTTCTACCCATTTATGTTTATCTTATGATGACAATCCCTACTCCAAAAGGTACTTAGACTATCACGGTCTACTTTGAATTTAAAGTTCCTCCCAATGATATACTATTGTGATTATTTTTATTGCATGTAAAATTGCTTCCATTTCATTTTCATATGTAGATTTCACCAAGTATTTTCCCTTGAATTGTTTATTTTCAAAAGCCAATGGTCTCCCTTCTTGTGTCAATATTGCTCCAATTCATTGTCATGATGCATTTACATTTAAAATGTTTTACCAAAATTAGGTGTTAGGAATGCTGGTGTAGAAGGCATTACATCCTTTAAGATAGAGAATTCCAAGGTAACATTGACATTCCATATAAATGATTTTTTATTGAAGAGAGATGTGAGTGGCATTATAGTGCATGCATAATCCTTAACAAATTTACAATAATGTCCCATAATACCAAAAAATCCTCTAAGACTCTTGATGTTATTACGAAGAGGCCATTTTGTAATAGTTTATGTCTTTTTAGGGTCCACATTAACCCCTTCCTTTGAAACACTATGAGCCAAATACTCCACTTCTTATTTCCCAAAAGAACATTTGGATCTCTTTACATACAATTAATTGTTCTCAAGAATTTGTATAATTTTATCCACATGTTTAATGTGGTCTTCCCATGATTTTCTATACATACATATATAATTAAATTAAACCAACACAAATTTTCTAAGATGGTGTCAATTTCTTTTTTCGTAAGGATTTAAAAAGTTGAAGGAGCATTAGTCCACCCAAAAGGCATGACCAAGAACCCATAATGCCTTTCATGTGTCCTAAACATGTTTAGGTAATGTCTTCTTTTCTAAATCTGATTTGGTGTTATCCTGATTTAAGATTTAGCTTCATAAATAATCCACTCCATGAAGCTCATCTAATAACTCATCAATATTGTGAATAGGGAATTTATCCTTAATGGTGATTTTCTTTAAATCTCTCTATAATTAGGACATATCCTCCAAGAATTATCTCTGTCTCTCACCATCATTATTGGAGCTTCAAACAAACTCCTACTAAAGTTGAATAACTACTTAATCCAACATGTTCTGTACCATTTCTTCAATATCCCCTCATTTTTGATGAGGTATCTCTAAGGACTTTTATTTGAAGGAGTACTTCAACTATTAATTCAATTTGATGTTCAAGATATCGAGATGGAGATATCCTTTTAGGAATTTCTTGGAAGACCCTATAACATTTTTCCTAGGAGCATTTTAATTCTTTTGGAATTTTTTCATGTTCCTTTTTTACTTCCATAGACTAAAGTCTAAAAACAACTCCTTTGTATATTTTTAGGATATTTTTCATCCTATGAGATTTGATGACCTAATAAGTTGTAGATTTCAACCCTTTGATTTCATACTGAATTCCTTCCAATTCAAATCTCATGAATAATTCCTTATAGTTTGTAGAAACTATACCTAATTTTCTCAACCATTGAATCCAAAAAATAAAATCTATACATCAATGGGAATGGCATACATTGATATTTCTACATTATATTCTCCCACACTGAATATTGTGGCATTTTACCACAAAATCAATACTTCATCCCATTAAAAACCAAAACTTTTAAATTTGTCACTAGTTGAGGTTATCTAATTATCTTTTATAAACGAAGTTATGGGTACTACCTGAATTAATGAGAATTATGAACTTTTTCTTCTTAAACTGTCCTAAAATGTTAAGGGTTTGAGGTGTTGACAAGTATGGCAATGCATGAATATATGTTTCACATCCATTTGAATCAATTTCATGCACACTTTTGACATCTATTTTCTTCTCTTTTAAGTTTACAAGTTCTTCCTCATCCCTTTGTCCAGATGCCTCCATTTCCTTTTCATCATTATTTTCCAAGGTAAAAAATTTTGTTTGTTGGTATTTATGCCCTTTTGACCATTTACCATTTGTTGCTACAACCAAAGTATAGTCATTTTTCTTTTCTTTCCTCCATTTCCTTCAATGATATTTGAGTAGATTGAGGTAGAGTTGTCTTATGAACATCGTTGAAGATTTAGCTAGTGTCAGTTTTCATAATTATGTCATCATTGTACTTGTAAAAAGAAAGAATGAAAAAAATAAAAATTATTTGTATAAAGAAAAAATATTTTATTATGAAATGGGTTTCTTGCTCATTGTAGGTCAAGCACCCATTGTGTGCTTCAGGATTTGTTGATTCATGTCAAAAGATTAAAAATCATGATGTAATAGCCCTTGTGTGGCTCAAGAAACAAGAAAGGAAACTTATTATTGTATAAAATTGAGTCTAGAAGGCACCAAGAGAGTAAGTCGCCCAACCCCATCAAATCAACCTAGAAGAGGCCTAATAGACCCTCAAGAAGCATATATAAAAAAGAGATGCTCAACCTCATAAGAATTATTAAACACATATTCTCTAATTTGATCCAAGCAAAATAAGGAGATCAAAAGAGGAAGAGAAAAGTAGCAATAAAGGAGAAGGTCAACATTTTTGTTCTCGGGACTTCTACAACTCACACATGCGAGTTTGCTGGAGGAACTAGGGTTTCCTCAATTATGTTTTTGTAGAAATATTGTTGGGGCTTGGCTGGATTATCTTTTGAGTGGATGGCCTTGGGTATAGGCATTGGATCAAGTTTATAAAAACCCTAATCTATTCTGCCCTAGATTTATCAACATGGCATCACAACTAGGGCTTTGAAGAAAGGGTAGAAAAGGAGATCATATTGGCACAAATTCAACTTAAATAGGTTATATATTGAGGACCAAGATCCTAGAGGAAGAGGATCGAATTTCTAGGCACTCAATCTAGCCCTAATTGCAGTGATAATGCCACATGCATTTACAAGGAGAGTGAGGGAATTTGGAGGGCACACAAGCCCTGTTTTAAGAGACCAAAGGGCTAATCCAATAACCCACTCTAGGCTGAGCATGCTAGCAAATAAAACCAAGTTCTAGGAACCCTTTATCAGTCCTCTTCACTGTGACAAAATTGTAAACCTATACTAGAAGAGCGAAGGTATAAAAGTCTTGTATTAGGAGGATGGAAAGACTGGCCTAGCATTTTAAGGTGGGCCACACATCCTGGTGATAGAGAGAGGGTCTAAAAGGGACCTTACAAGCTATAAGATCCTCATCAAAAGGGTTTGACACTCTGTGAAACATCTATGATATCTATCCTTATATCGAAGACCTAGTTTGTTAAAAGTTTTGTTGAGGATAGTTCCAGTTTTGCAAGGCATCAAAGTCCTATATATTGTCAACTCCAATAAACATAGAAAAGATCCAAGTCTTCTCCATTTATGAGCATAAGTCATGAGGTAAAAATATCTAGTTTCGTTGGAGGGTATTGTTGACTTCATTATGAGCATAAAACTACATTGGAAGCCATAGAAAGGCAATGACCAAAGGAGCTAAAGTTCTAAACATAAGTATCAAGGGAAACCAAGACCTATTCTTCATATCTATGTTTTGAAGTTCTGAGCATATCCAAGTTAAAAGCATAGAAGAAATTTTTAGCATCAATTCTATATATCAAGTTTGAAGCAATCCTCACAATAGTATCAAGCAGATCCAAATTGAAGGCTTAATTAGAAGACTAGAAGGAGTCACTTTAGTAGGAGTCGAGACCTCCTCTTATTTTGGACATAAGTTGGATATTCATTCACCAAGAAAAAGGAGAGGAGACTCCTATTTTGATTATGTGCATAAAGGAGACCTAGATCATATTGGTGGAGGAATTTTAGGCCCATTCTGGAAAGTCGATCACCAAGATGAAATTACCATTGTTCAAGACACAATTCACTGACCTATGGAGTGGCATAAAAGAAAGGAAACTATGAGGTTGTGAAGGTTCTGAGTATGTATATCCTTAGTGACCAAATTGACACACACACACACATATGTTGGGAATGGGTTCCCCCAAGAGCCAGTTTTGGGGCTAAAAGCCCATGTTTGGGGTAGAAGGCCCAAATTTTGTAACAAAGATGTAAAGTCTCTGCATTTTGTGGTCACAGAGTGCGAAGAGGTCAAAGGGTTGTCCGCCCTTGTTTTGTAAAGTATCATGTCGGCTGTAAAGATCTACCCATGGTCCGCAGACCATGGGATTATATAAAAAGGGAGTCTTAGAAGAGTCTAAGAGGAGAGGAGTAACAACAAGAAGAAGGATTTGGGTAAGAAGTTCTAAGTGTTCTCGAGTCTTAGTGTAGGTAGAGGCTCTAAAGCTGAGTGCGCAGAAGCCTAGGGTGGAAGTCCACAGCTGAGTGTGCAGAACCCTGCATCTGTGTGTGTAGGGCAGATAGAGTTTGTACTGAACTTGAGATATCAATAAAGAGAAGTATTCTGCAACCACTGTGTATTTTGTCTTTGTTTAATGCATCTGATTATATTATGTTATGATCTTGGTTTACATTATAATGCTTATTTGATGCGTGAATGTATTTGATTATATCTGTTAATTGAACGCAAGCAAGAGTAAAGGTTTACGCTAAGGTAACTGTAAATGCATGGTAGATTAGGGAAACACTTAAGATAACTTGGGAACTTATACAGTAATGCAATCACAGAGGCGTGTAAGTGCCTAGACCTTAGGTTAGGATTGTGCGAAGATCAGTCGAGTACCTTCAAAGAGGTACTGAAGGAAGGAAGAGGAGGAACATTGATAAGCCCTAAAGGTTGTCGATCTGCATGAAGGAAGGATCAGGAAGTATAGACCGACATCGCAACCATCTTAGGGTGTGGAAACTTAGTTCCTTTATCCCCCCATACTACTTCTGGTGAGACTTCGGTCCGCGTTCTGCGAGTTGATGCCGAAAGGGCCAGTGGTGTAGGGATTTTCTTGGCTGAATAATGATGAACCTGAGTCAGGGCTGATCAAGCCAAAAAATGGTTCCATTTCTAGGACTGAGATCTGCATAACGAGATGTGTGAAGTCATATCATTGGAATCCAACAAAGAAAGAAATTGAAACCTGGTTGGATAGGAGGATCCATGAATTCGTGGCACAAGAAAATAAGAATTCACGGTTGACAAAAAAACAATGGTTGGATATATACCTATACACAGAAATACATGAAATATTCTTCTGTTCCTTCTCGGTTGAGTTATATGAGTGGATCGCGAAGTTGGCAGACAGTCAAGGAAGGTGGAGGCTTGACAAGCCAATTGTTCTGACACTGGAGCTAGTAAGGAGGTTAGAAGCTTTTGAAGATAAGATCGCGTGTGTTGTCGACCATTGGCTCGACCGCATCATAGAAGGATTTGTGACCGAGTTCATGGTTGATACCTCTATTAGTTACAACGAAGAAGAGTGTCGCTTCTTCAAAGGACCACAAGGTAAGTATTTAAAATCATTGAATACTTGGATTAAGATGTTCTTGTGTGAACATCGGGTTATGTGGTTACCTTGATGTTTGGAGCTAAACGAAGTGGAAAATCTTTTAGGGATAGAGGAAGAAAGGGTCTTGAGTATAGCCCACTGATCAGACTCCCTTTAAGTGACGACGAAGGGACACCGCAGATTTCTCCCGTGAGTGCTAGTTAGTTGATAAGAGAAGGGTTCCCGCGAATACCTACACCGCCTTTGCCCTCATCACATCCATCCACACCACCTCCATCCTCGCCTCCACCACTCACCCCATCACCCACACCACTGCCACCTCCACTGTTCAATATGGAGAACTCTGTAAAACTACCTGTATTCAAGGGCATAGGGAATGAGGACCCAGACCAATTTTGGTTCGTCATAAAGACTGTATGGGAAGCTCAGGGCTTGTGGAGGATCACATGAAGAAGGCGACATTGGTTAGTGCTTTGCAGGATCGTGCACTAACCTGGTACATCAATTACTCTAATGACAACCAAGAAGCTACACTGGTAGAGATCCAGACTGCGCTGAATAAAGGATTCAGTAGGCCTAAGTATGAAGCATAGTCGATTGTGGGATTCAAGGAAATTGCGATGAAACTAGGTGAGACCCCTTGGGAGTTAGATCAGAGATTGAAGTGTAAAATTCGTGAAGCTAATATGAATTTGACGGATGGGAAACACCGCGAGTGGTTCGTGGCTTCGCTCCTACCTCACCTGTGGGTTGCGCTGTCACAATAGAAGATTACAACTCAGGCGGAACCCTTGGAGATTGCAATGAGACTATGCAAGACCTGAATATGGGGATTCAGTAGATTCATGCACAATTGCAAAACCTTTGCCTCGAAATGCAAATTCTGAAGCAGGACATAACTGCTCAGCCAAAGGCGTGCGAAGAGGTTTGGTGCATAAAATGCAAGGGTCAGGGGCAAGACAAGGATCACTTCCTAGTGTTAGCGAACTACGTTGAAGTAGGAGGACCAATGCCTCTACAACTGGAGGCCCCAGCAGGGCCAAGTGGAGAGCCTGTGCTATGGTGTGCTATATGTCAGGTAGCAGGGAAACACACGACTGATAATTTCCATTTGCTACAGAAATTCATACAAATGCCGCAAAAACTGTTCTGTAATTTCTGTTAATTAGTAGGCCATGACGAGTGCAATTGCTGAAGTTACGAACTGATGATGGATAGGACACCCACATATAGAATGCAGAAAGAAACGCGGCCTCCAGACCAAGGCATTGGGGGAACGTGAGGTGAATATCAGGGGCACGGCCGGGGCCGAGGTGGAGAAGGGCCTGGGAGAGGCCGAGGACAACTGATTTGTTACAATTGTAGAGGCCTAGGACACTACACAAGGGAATGTCCAAATCCGACGCGATTTTCATGCAACTACTGTACTCAGTTTGGCCATGCGACTGAGGATTGCCCAATATTGTTGGCTAAGATTCGCGAAAAGGGGGCGCAACCTCCACAGCTAATGCTAAACCTCAAGATAATGAGGGTTGAGCCTCGTGAGGAAGACCCTAAGGTAAACATTATGCTGCGGAGCAGAACCATGACTGGGGAGGATAAAGGGAAGTAGCTTGCAGAAGGTGCATGGGTCCACAAAGCACCAGAAAAGGAGATTGAGTTTGATTTTGAGCGTGCAAAAGAAACATTCATGGAAGCAAATAAAAGCTTTGCTGAGGCCTCTACCTCTAAAAGTGAAGAGAAACCAGTTGAAGAAGTGGACTCATCCATGCTTACCACGTTCTTGGAGACCTGCATGAAGCTGCTCTGTGAGAGTAAGGATGTGAAGGGCTTGTGGGAATTGATCAATCAGTGTGCTGGTAAGGATGGCGCTACTGGTGAACTACATGCTATCAAGAAGCTTGGCGAGCACAAGGAATGGACCGGACGAGAGATGAGACTCACCGCGCAAATAGGGGAATATGAGATGGACCAAGTTATCCTAGATCTGGGGCCTGACACAAATGTTTTACCAAAATAGACCTAGGAGAGAATGGGAAGACATGCGCTCCAGTGGTCTTCAATACAATTAAGAATGGAAAATCAACAGAAAATCATCCCAATGGGGAGGCTGCAAGGGGTCACAGTTGACATTGAGGGTGCAAGCGCGTTGGCAGCTTTTGAGGTAATAGAAATTGTGGATGATAGCAATCCCTACCCTACGCTCCTTGGAATCGATTGGGCCACTAACATGAATGGGGTAATCAACCTGAAGAAGCGGAAGATGATATTTAAAAACAAGTTTCTCTGCATAGTGGTGCCACTGGATCCTGCGGACAGACCGCACTATACAGAACCAGTCCGAGACTACGAAAGTGATGATGATCTGGACCAAATTTACAAGATAACGATGCGAGACCAAGATTGGGTGAATCCGACAATGGACGAACGCATTACATAGGATCGTGAAAGCTCCTGCATGTCAGATTTAGATGATGAATTGGAGCATTCGAAGAACAGGATGCATGAAGTCTCGACACTGCGTTGTAATATGATGACCAAATCGCTGCACTATGTGTCATCCGATGTCAGGGATCTGCCTCATTATGATGGGATAACTGATGTTAATTTATTTTTAGATGCACTTGAAAGAGAAGTACTGGAGAAACATCGCTTCCAGGCCTTGGACTGGGTATTGCGTGCTATGCCTGCAAGATGGTGGGGTATGCACAAGGATAGTTTTAGTGTTTGGCGTGACTATAGGAGGATGATGAGAATATGTTTTGGGCAGCCAAAGGTATAGATGTTAGAAATGTATGACGGACGAGATGACCTACGCGATCACCTGGATAAATGGAATAAGGCTTATGGCATGGAGCCCCAACCTAAATGGGTGCATATGTTTTGTGATACCCTGGGCATCATACCAATGAATTGGTACTTGGAAATCGAGCTCCGCCATGGCACAGAGGAATGGGATATCTTGTGCTAGGGATTTCTAATGACATTCAGCTTTGAGGATGGGTTTGACTGTATTGATGCAGTGCTACAAGAGGTTAAAGTAATGATCTTTAGGATACCACAAGATCCATTGGACCTAATCCAATCTAATTGGACTACCCAACTGAGTCATGCACTAGAATGCTATAACGTCATCACTGAAGAAGAAGACAAGGATCCCCGAAAAGTTAATATTTTGGAAACTGAGGGTCACCGCGAGGTTGAAGGTCTGCAGATAGAGGATCCTGACATAATTGCGCTACTGAAAACCAGGCAGGTCAACATTGGGACAGAGGTGGAACCAAATTTTTCAAAAATTGGGGACTTTTGGGATGATGCGACAATAGTTAAGGTCATTGAGCTCCTCTACGAATATCAAGATTTGTTCCCCAAAAATTTCTCTGATCTAAAAGGGATAATAGGAGACCTAGGCGTCATGAAGATCGCCCTAAAATTAGATGCGAAGCTTGTAAAACAAATACCTTACCACCTTAATCCTAAGTATAAGGAAAGGGTTCGGGCTGAATTGGATAAGATGCTCACGGTAGGAATTATTGAACCAGTAGAAGAATCTGATTGGGTAAGCCCGATAGTGGTTCAAGAAAAGAAATAGAAAGAAGAAATAAGGATATGCGTGGATCTCCAGAAGTTTAATGATGCTTGCGTGCATGACCCCTTCTTGACCCCGTTCACTGATGAAGTCCTGGATAATGTAGGTAGCCAAGAAGCATACTCTTTCACTGATGGGTTCTCTGGGTATCATCAGATCAAAATCACGCATGAAGATAGAAGCAAGAAAACCTTTGTGATGGAATGGGGATGTTTTTAGTATACTGTAATGCCTTTTAGGCTGAATAATGTGCCATTGCAGTATTCAAATATTTCATTCATAAGTTGTTGGAAGTGTACTTTGACGATAGGACAATGTTTGGAATGGTCAAGAGTCATGTGGCAAGTTTGCACTTAATGTTAGATACATGTCAAAGATACCAGATCATGCTCAATCTAAAGAAGTGTTTGTTTTATGTCCCTTTTGGGATCCTGCTAGGGCATGTGGTGTGCAGACAGGGATTGATGGTAGACCTCACAAAGATCATGGTGATAATGAACTTGGAGGTGCCAAGGAATGTGAAATAGCTACGCACGACCCTGGGGCATACTAGACACTATAGGAAGTTCATCAAGATCTATGCCCAGATCATCACGCCCATGGAGAAGTTATTGAAAAAGGATGCTACGTTCTGTTGGAGTGATGAATGCCAGAATAGATTGGATGTGCTGAAAGAGAAAATGGTCACCGCACTGATCCTAGTCTTTCCAGACTGGAAGAAGGAATTTCATGTGCATGTGGACACCTCATGTATCGTGCTACGGTAGGAAGATGTCTAAAGCCGAGAAGAACTATTAAACTACAGAACGCGAAGGACTAGCCATTGCATACGCGCTCCAAAAGTTCAAGCACTATTTGTTGGGTGGACATTTTAAGATGTATACGAATCATTCTGCGTTAAAATCCTTGGTTAATAAGCCTGTGTTGGGGGGGAGATCTATAGGTGGTTGTTATTATTTCAGGAGTATGATTTTGAAGTTATTGTGAAGCCTGGATGATTGAACGTGGGACCAGATCATTTGTCGCGCATCGAAATGGGAGAGGAGCCCACTAATTTGGAGGAAGGACTGGCTGACACATAGCTCTTTGCGGTACACATTGCCAACAGTCACTTTGAGGATATCCTACAATTCTTGACAACAGGGACTGCTCCAGAAGGGTATACAACCCAATAAAAGAAGGAGTTAGTAGTGTGCACAACAGACTTTTCCGTCATTGTAGGACATCTGTACAAAATGGGGTCTGATGAAATATTGCGACACTATGTACCTGACTTTGAGTAGAGCAGCATCGTTAGGGAGGCTCATGGAGGAGCTACAGGAGGACATTATGTAGGAAAAGCGACAACACAGAAGGTTCTGCGTGCTGGATTGTGGTGGCCAACTCTGCATAAGGATGTGAAAGCTTATTGTAGGGCCTGTGACGCATGTCAGAGGACTAGCAGGCCATCACAAAGGGATGAACTACCATTGACACTGTAGGTGACATTACAACCATTCGAGAAATGGGTGATTGACTTTGTGGGACCAATTCAGCCTCCGGGGAAGAAAATAGGTGCGTGGTACATCATCACCGTGACAGAGTACTTGACCAGATGGGTAGAGGCATAGCCTGTGAAGGACTGTACCAACACGACAACAATGAAGTTTCTTTTTGAATATGTGTTGACAAGATTTGGCTGTCCAAAAATCTTGATGAGCGATCACAGTACGCACTTTCTTAACGAAACAATTAGCGTGTTGACAGAAGAATTTCAGGTGTATCATCAAGAAAGTACGCCTTATCATTCGAATGCTAATGGGATGGTGGAAGCATTCAATAAGATACTGGAGAGAGCAATAACGAAGGCCTACAAGGCTCAGAGAAATGACTGGGATGTACGCGTATCCGCGACACTATGGGCCTATAGAACGACTTGCAAGAAGCTAACTAGGAAAACACCTTTTAGACTCGTGTATGGCATAGAAGCTGTGATGCCAATGGAATACATTGTACCTAGTCTACGCATAGCGGAACGCACATGAATGGCAAATCGCGGAGCCCTGGAAGAGAGGCTCGTGCAACTAGTAGAGCTTGAAGAGGGGCAATTTCTAGCTGGATCTCATCAACAAGTTCAAAAGGAGCGCAAAAAGGCATGGCACGATCGACACATTAAACTCCGTACCTTCCAGGGAAATGGGGAGCCCTTCCCTAGGTAAATGGGGAGCCCTTCCTAGGAAAAGTGAATGGTAGCTGATTGAAGCCATACACTGGTGATCCAACTAGATGACTATATGAAGGAAGCACAGTCTTAGTGCTCCAGGCAGCTACAAGGAGGTGCAGGACTATAAAATACACTGCCTGGGTTGGGGAACTACGCAATGAAGGAACTACGTGGAATGAGGGGATGTCGCAGAGACCACACGAGGGTGTAGAAGGCTACGTTACCTAGGATGAAACCGCACAGGTCAGCTGAAAAGTGACCGTTAAAGTCACTGTTCATGATTTGACGATGGAAAAATGTGCCAAATGGAGCGGGGGGGGGCATTTAAGACGAAATTTATGGACGAGATCCTTGAAAATATGCTGCCAATCTAGCATTAATGAACCGATTTTTGGGGGAATAGTCTGATTTGAATTCAAGATGGTCTATAAATTACATGTGGCTTCCCAACAAAGAACACCTAGAATTTTGAGCATTGAGTTGTTGAGCTCTGAAACGTGTATGTATCGTGAATTCTTTGAGGCTCTGATAGTGAGTTTGGCATTTGAACAATTACCAAAGGAGACCCAAGAACTGTTGGATATCGTCATTTTGACATCGGAAGAAACCGTAGATATTGGGGAAGCAGTTACGGCCGAAGGGGCTGTGCCAGAGGTTGCTATGGAAATAGAGGGAACTACTCCAGAGGTTGCAGAGATACCCAAGTCACCACGATCACCTAGACCAAGGCCTACCCAGACCCAGGAAGGCGCGAAAGGTAGGAAAGGAAAGCAGGCCACAACACCACCGATGCACGTGTCACCTAGGAGAAACCCATCGAAGGACAAGCCCACCACTCAGGAAAAGGGTAAAACCATTAACCTAGAACCGAAGGAGGAAGAAATTGGGGATATCCCAATGGGATGAGGATCTTGGGATTGACACGGAGGACATTGAAGTTGAGGGGTCTGACCCCATTACTAAATTGCCTGAGTACATCCCTCCACGTAGGGGCAAGGCCAAGGTGCCTAAGGACATTGATGAGAGAAAGGTCACCTTGTACACACCTCTACTGCCGGACAAGATTTTTTTTGAAGGACCGCGCTTGGCGTAGATTCCAATGTTGAAATTGGAGGACTAGGACTTAGCTAATACTGAGTGATTCCCTCACTTGGTGACAAACCAGCTGATGCACCGTGTCCTCCATAAGACCACCGGGGTGACCGTGTTGGAACCACGGAAGTGGCTCAAAGGAGTGGATAAGGCATGCCTGCTCAACCTGCTATGGGTGCCGCACTACAATTGCACACCCATTACCTTGCTGGTAATCAAGTAGCTGTTGTGCTTGGTACATGATGGGTGTCTCTGGCTGGAGGAGCCAATACCCATCACTGATAGATTGATCCACAAAATCACAAGGCTGCCATATTTAGGGGAGAATCCGGCTATGATGTTTGGTGGAAAGGTGGGTGAACTAGCCCTCGCAGAGGCCATGAAGAAGAAGTTCGAACTAGTAAAGAATCTGTGCGGCTATGTGATTACAAGTATTTCTGACCCTACAGTAGCCATGCAAATATTGGCAGGGAAGGTCATGCAAAAGTGTCGCTCCGATGAAGTACTGACACTTGTCGTAGCTCTAGCGGCCCAATGCACGGAGGGGGTTCAGTTTAATTAGTCGTGCTACCTTTGTGGTGAGTTCCTCGTGAACTGTCGCGAGGCACAAGATCTCAGCAAGACCTTCCACTATGCATGGCTCTTGCTGTCCATCGTGTTGGTAGCCTAGGAGATACCTGAAGACAACCAATTTCCCTCGGTCACGCCGGACCTGCCTGAGGCCGCGAGGTACGCTTCGCTATGGGTGACTAAGGATCCCCAATGGATCAAGGATAGCAAGATATTTTGGATCTTGATGGAGATGAATGTGCACATGGCCATCAACTGCAAGCCGTGGTTGTCGCCTATTGTCTTTGATAAATTATAGCTGTACGCGGAGTTTAAGGCTGATTTCCACCATGTATCCATTAGGGCATGAAAGCACCTCGAGAAGAAGTGGCATGAATTGTCCTACTTAGCTACGGATGATGTGATTCAACAGTTATTGACAGCTGGCTGGTAGAATGACACATTACCTCGGATTTAACAGCAGAATCCAGCAAGCTAGCCACACAACGGAAGAAGGATGAAGCCAAGTTCAAGATGGAGTAGTTGGATGAGAAAAGGAGGAAGGAGGTTGAGGATAAGGCTAGGGTAGACCGCGCTGCCACATAGGAGACAGGTGGATAGACAGGAGGAGAGGAGCGTGGCTCCAACAAAGAGAAGTCACCCTCCCCAGAAAAAGAGGAAGAAGAAGATGATCTGACAAAACATGGAGGATCGAACCCGCAGACACCTCCATTTCGTATCAAGCGTCCAAGGGGACAAGAGAAAGTAGGGCTGCGGAAGAAGTCCAAGGCTAGCAAGACATCCATGGACCTGATCACCCTAACAGAGGGGGATCTGAATGACATTTTGGATACAGTGAGGGATGCCACAATAGAACTGCTGCAACAGTTTGAGCAGCAGCAACAGTAGGTGTTGGGGGCCATTCAGGAAAATTTGTGAGAGCTGTAGATTCGGGCAACACAGACCGGTGCGACATCCACCAGTTTGGCCATCAGTACTTCAGAAGCTGCTGAGATGTTGCGTGCGAAGGACTCTCGAGCCATAGTGCTTCCATATGGGGCACTAGCGACAGAGACCGAAGTTGACAGGCCCACTGTCAACGCACTTAAGGGAGTAGGGATGAACTTGGTAGTGCTTCCTGGCGAGGCACTCCACCTGTTGTAGGATGGGGTGATCGCATAGCTAAGGGCCCACAAACAGTGCGCTTTGCAAGTGATCAGCTAGCATAAGATCAACAATACTCAGATGGGCATGCAACGAGACTCCACCCTCGCATCCATGATGGAACTCATTGACACGAATCAATGCATGATTAAGGCCGTGGAGGAAGCATGCCGAATGGTCCCAGAGTTGGCCATTCCTGCAAATGAGCAGGTGGATTTGTGTGTTCGCAAAATCGCTACGGGGGTGTGTGACGCCCACACAGAATTGGCAAAGGTTCAGTTGGAGCGTACTGTTGCCCTCACACAGGGACCTGCGAAGCTATAAGAGGCCAAGGCATTAAAGGAGTAGGTAGATGCAGCTCAACACAAAGAGGCAGTGCTAAAGACGTGCTTGAAGCCTTGGCTGGATGAAGCCTACTTGATCAAGACCTCCATTACAGTCTGCATGAGACTCAGCAGAAGCTTTAGGCTGACAGTGCAAGGCCAGCAACAGAGTAGTTGGTCAAGGAACTAAAGCAGGTGGTAGTGCAGTGCATTGCTGAGGTAGTAGCCATACATCTCAAGTTGGGGGGTCTTCGTGCCAAGATCTTTGTGCCCACAGAGTGATTTGAGGGCGATCCACCATATTTGTGTTGGAGGCCTGTTGGGAACAGGTTCCCCCAAGAGCCAGTTTTGGGGCTAAAAGCCCATGTTTGGGGAAGAAGGCCCAAATTTTGTAATAAAGATGTAAAGTCTTCACATTTTGTGGTCACAGAGCATGAAGAGGTGAAAAGGTTGTCTACCCTTGTTTTGTGAAGTATCATGTCGGTTGTAAAGATCTACCCATGGTCCGCGTACCATGGGATTGTATAAAAGGGAGCCTTAGAAGAGTCTAAGATGAGGGGACTAAAAACAAGAAGAAGGATTTTGGGTAAGAAGTTCTAAGTGTTCTCGAGTCTTAGCATAGGTAGAGGCTCTACAGCTGAGTGTGCAAAGGCATAGGGTGGAAGTCCGCAGCTGAGTGCGCGGACCCCTGCAGCTTTGTGCGCAGGGCGGATAGAGTCTGTAATGAACTTGAGATATCAATAAAGAGAAGTATTCTGCAACCACTATGTATTTTGTCTCTATTTAATTCATCTGATTATATTATGTTACGATCTGAGTTTACATTATAATTCTTATTTTATGCACAAATGTATTTGACTATATCTGTTAATTAAATGCAAGAAAGAGTAAAGGTTTACGCGAAGGTAACTGTAAATGCATGGTAGATTGGGGAAACACTTAGATAACTTGGGAACTTATACAGTAACGCAGTCAAAGAGACGCGTAAGTGCTTGGACCTTAGGTTAGGACTGCGCGAAGATTAATCGAGTACTTTCGCGGAGGTACTGAAGGATAGAAGAGGAGGAACATCAATAAGCCCTAAAGGCTTGTCGATCTGCATGAAGGAAGGATTAAGAAGTATAGAATGACATCATGACCATATCATGGTGCGGAAAATTGGTTCTTGCATCCCCCCATACTGCTTCGGATGAGACTTCGGCCCGCGCTCCATGGGCTGATGTCGAAAGGGCCAGTAGTGTAGTATATATATATAGATATATATATACTCAGTCCAAATCTAATCAATAGTGAGTCGACCTCCTCTCTTGACATTGGAAAGGTATACATTAAAATATATATAATGTGAAGAAGCTCTATCAATAGGGAACATATATTCAGTCCAAATATAATCAATAGTGAGTTGACCTCCTCTCTTGATATTGGAAAGGTATACTTTAAAATATATATAATGTGAAGAAGCTTTATCAATAGGGAACATGTTTAAGGGTTTTCCTTGAAAGACCCTGTCCTAGAGCATAGTCATATACGGAAGCTATATGTAACAAGACAATAGACATTGAAAAGGAAGCCCTGACATATAAGCTACAGGTAGTAAGTAAGGTCACAATAGTGTGATAGTGACATTAAGGATATTTTCTTGGAATCGGTGCAAGACAAGTTCTACTTTGACATTCATTATTGAAGCATTCAAATTCAATTGACATTTTTGATAGAATAAAACTTTAGAAAATTCTTGGGTAAAGGAATATCGTTACATCCATAATAGTCAATTATTTGGACTTGTGCATCACTAATTTGCAAGAATAAGAGAAGTAGCATATTGATCCTGAAGCAAGAAGAAAGAATATAGATACAGTAAATAATATATTGATTTGATGCACACCTTGGAGAAAAAAGATAAAAAGACCATGGAATCCAGAATAACATGCCTCTATAACTATCAATACGAAAAAGGTATGTAACCTTGAGGTATGTATGGCATATTTTATTAAGGGTCCAACATGAAATATTATAGGGTTTGTTGATTGTATGGTTCTATGGTTTGTTGTTGAAATTTGTTATTAGTATTGATATCTAGGTTTAAAAAACCCTATATGGTTCCTAAGAAACCCTAGATTTATGGGAACCGTAACCCTGATTCACTTGTTCCCTCATAGAAACCCTAACCCTTGGTATCTAGGATTTGTTTGCAATATAGGGCATACAAAAAGTATGATTAAATAAGGATGATGAGTTGTATATGACATCAAGTCCCTAGATCTAGAGTTGGCATTTGTAAACCTTAGGATTCCATCCTCTTAGATTCGATGGAAAAACTAGATTTTCAAGATTGACACGAACTATCCTCTGGCGACCTTTGATCACAACTCATAAGGGGTCATGAAGGAAAGATCTGGTTCCAATGCCCCTAGTACATAATGTACAACATCACTGAATTGATCGTCAGATGATGTAGGTATGGTAGGGCTTGGGCGCAATATCTTGCAATGATCCACACTATCAAAATGGTTAGAGTTCTTCTTAATCTTTGAGATATAGAAGATATCATATGACAGGTTACCACTGTGGCCACTTCCGCCAGATTACTTGGAGGTGGGAGGGTAAAAGTACCCATTAAGGAAGGGTCTTTTAGGAGACCTACTCTGAGGTAGGAAGTTTGTCATTTGACTTTTTACTGGAAATTGCAAGGGCTTTACCAGATGGGGCCTTTGCGGTTTGTGTACTTGAGGTGCCAATCACGCCGTCACTAGCATGAGAATCCTTGTTCGATTTAGGAGGAGGAGGAACGGAAAAGTCTGGTCTAGGAGCATCAAGAATTTTGTCATAGAGAGTGCCAGACTAAGTATAAATCAAGTCTAGATATTGTGCACGAGCAATGACTTGCTCTTCAGTGACGACTCCTCCCTTGGCCACATCTTCTGTAATAGAAGGTAACAATGACTTAATAAACCATTCAGCTAGAAGCTGATCAGGAACATATGTCTTTACCATTCGACAACGACGTCGCCACTCATGAATATGATCAGATATGTGAGTGGTTGTTGTCTGTTTAAAATTGGTAAGGAGTTCCGTTCCTGTTTCGTACCTTATGGGTAACTGAAAATGGGTTAAAAAGGTGGTGGCAAGGGTGCTGAAGTTATCGAATGAAGCTCTAGGCAATTCGATGTACCATTTCACTATCGGACCAATTAGCATTCGCTGAAAAAGGCAAAGCCTAATCGAATCATCATTGAGGGTGTTGGACGAACACCACAAATGAAACGTCATCACATGATTCAATGGATCTTCACCCGGATTTCCATTGAATTTAGGAATATCTTATGGAAGTTTGTGAGGAATCACTGGCCACCAAGGGAAGTGAGCAATTGGATCATTTGTTAGTCGATTCAAATCTAGTAATTCTAAAGTTGCTACAAAGGGCAACTGTTGATTTAGGTTTGGCGAAGCATACCCAGGATAAGATGGGATTTCCTGAGTAGTGGGTCTTTGCATACCGCCATAATGCATTTGATGTTGATAACTTTGATAAGGTTGATGGGCATAACCATTATAATATGATTGTTGGTAACCGTTTTGAGTATACGGCTGCCCATTACCTGCAGAGTCTTATTGCTCAGGTCCTCAGTAAGCTTGCTAGAATTGCGGTTGTTGATATTGCACCAGCCATGGCTATGAGACCATTTGCTGTTGTCCAATACTAGATGTTTGACCAAGATGAGGGGTGATAGTACCCGTTTGAGCCTGAGTCACTTTAGTTAAGGAGACACTAATTGGCGGTTGTGATTGAGTCGCGAGGACAAGAGGCTATTGTATTACGACCTGAGAGACTTGAGGTTGACATACAACAGGCAGTGCTTGTACTTGCAACACCGTCACAATAGCCGGTGTAGTGGGAATGTTCGACACAGGTTGATTTTGTTGTATTGAATATACAACTCTTGGCTGTTGAGGCAGTATTAGCACCCAACCACTGGATGTAATTCCAACTTGACCTGAACTTTATTGTAAACTCTCATATGGTTGCTCCCCTGGAGGGAACAATGAAAAGGCATACTACCCCCCATATGGCGGCAATCTAGTGTTCAAAGGGTAAATTGGTCTTTGGAAACTGGATTGCCCAAATTGATACTAATGTGAAGGATCAATTTGTTGAGTCTCAACATAAGAAACTCCAGATAAGATTCTGGATGAACAAATAGGAACAGACCATGTTGTCGAAACAGTCCCTGGGTGGACTCCATCTAGTGGTTGAGAACTAGTTGGGACAAATGGTATACCAGCGAACATTGTCGGAGTAGCAACAGGAAGTTCTGTTGCTGCTGTATCAGAGGACACAGTCCTAGATGTCGATGGTTGTTCAGACATATTGAGTCTATCCAAAATATTTCCTAGTGATTCAACAAGAACTTGCGAAGAACTTGCGATGAAGGGTGATCAAAAGAACTAACTTCTATGGTAGAAGAATATAGGTGGATCCCAGTTCCAAAATGCAATGGGGTACTGGATGGAAGATCCTCCACAATTTCTTCTATAGTAATCAGTCCGGGTGGAAGAGGTAGACCGTCAGGTCCGTAAAATATTTCTGGTGCTGAAGAAGGTATAGACTCTGCAGTGACAGATGTTGGAGGGGTGACACCTTCCGAATCAGCCCTAGATGGAGCTGGTTCAGGAATAGAAGTGTTTACCATTACACTAGGATCAATTCTAATTTCCTCTTGTAACTACGGAACTTCTTCTATAGAGGCAGGGGTACCAGAAATAATTGGAGTAACTGGACTCTCTGAGGATGTTGAAACATAAGTTTCAATTAAACCAAGAGACTTCGACCCAATTAAACGAGATCGCTTGGCCCAAAATGGTTTCGTTTCCGGAGTCAAAGATGGTTGACTCGTTAGTCTCCACGAATGACAAGGTTTTGATTGACTTTCTTCCACGATTCTAGATTACTTGATCAACTCAAAATAAAAAGGGGAAAATATTATTCCGAATTAAATGAATTTTATGACGCTTTGACACAACTTGCTTTTTCAATTTTTAAGAGTTGAGAAAAAGCTAAAGATGACTCTAGTCGCCTTCGATTTTTAATGAGCTTGAAGTGACAAGTGCTCAAATGGACCTTTTCATTTAAAGAGTCTAAAAAGGAACGAAAATGACTACTCTGGAAATCTAGACAGAGGGATTACCAAACCAATCGCAAAACTACAATATACACCTCGGTGGTAAGTTATAGAGAAATTATCGAGGACTTTACGTACGACAGTCAATCTTCTCGAATGATGTGTTTAGTGCATTGTGATCAATAGGGGGGCAGACACGACTTCCTAACGATAAAGGATATCAGCCTATTGTGGTCTCCCAATATATATTCGACGGCAAGTGGGAGCACAAGTCTGTACTGGCACTTGTCGTATAAAAGAGGAGGAATCACCCAAACTATGATGAAAACAATAGTTACCAGGCTTTACAACATCGAAATACATCTCTAGCCTAGACTTCTACATGTCGTGCGTTAGGTTCCAAAGTGTTTTTATGTTCATTGAGGTTTATTTTATAGTTCTTTCTTAAGAAGTTTTCCTTTCAAGGTTCACTGCGTAATGTAGATGTACAACTCCTAAATATGCAATCTAAAATGATAAATAGTCGTTTATTTTCTTTTAGCAATGAAAATCCTAGCTACTATGGAAAGAAAAATATGATTATTTCAACATAGAGCAGAGAGCACACACTAAATGCACTTTTCCTAAATCAATTTCCACATGTAGTCTAAATGCAAATGCACATGCATGTATTTGTTTTTCATTGCCCTTAATGTGAGAATGACAAAAAAAAACTAAATACAAATCTGAACTACTTTTCTTCGAAGCGACACTTTAATAATTTCTTTTCAAAAAATGGAGGAAGACTAAAACAACACTTTCTCTTTCGAATGGAAAATTGTTTTCGACACTTCAAAGAATTGATAATTCAAATCAAATATAATGGCAAAAGTGTAAACGACTATCTAAAAAAGGAAGACTTTACGACACTCTTTTTCTTGACTGAAAACGACAGTTGCGACACTTTCGAATCAAAAGACGATAGTTCGATTAAGCTACTGTTTGCAAAGGAGGACTGTAAATGATGAAAAATACATAAAAAAAAAATTCACAATTCCTTATCAATGGAGACTGAATAATGGGAAAGAAGAAGGTTTCAACAGTGATATACTGATCATAGACAGCAAAACTACTGAATAGAGCTGAAAACAATGAAGAAAAAACCAAAATCTGGAGGCAGAAACAGTCTCATTCAATCATCGCACCTGTCCTTAAGGAAAACAGGGATGCATCTCACCTGCAACACATGGGAGGTGCGATGCATCCAGACTGCCAATGAGAGACAGTGTGATGGTCTAGGGATGAGACTAAGCTTGGTTTTCACCCACAGTTTGTAGCTAAGTTCAGGGATTTAGGTCGAGCTTATGATAGACAGTAAACACAAAGTATAGGGGCTGATCTAATGAGGTTATTGAGCTACCACCAGGGCCCTTAGAATGTTTTCAAGTCAGATGTTTAGTTCATAAACCAACCTGAAGATTCACTGAAGCAGCGTTGATCTACTTTGCAGTTGCGTAGAAAAAGCAGTTCGAAGGCTAGCTGGCTTAACTTCAGGCTCCGTCTGTAGTTTATAAAGCAAACAACAGTAACAAACAAGCAAACTATTTGTCCCCCAGTGGAGTCGCCATTTTGTTTCTGGGAAAAATAGCGTCCATTCAGAGCTGTTAATCCCACTAAGACGGGTAGCTATCTTAGAAATAAATAATTCAAATTAACTTGTGTTTTCCTTTATGAGAGATAGATGAGAGAGAAGTAGAGAGTACCAACCTCAGTCTTTCGCTTGGCTCCTTGCTTGTTTCCTCTCTCCCTTGATAGAGCTTCACCACTCCTTTCTCACTTGTCCCGCTTCAAAGAACACCTGTAGAGTCAAAGTAGTGAAATACCATCAAAGCATAGATATCTATAACCATAAACAATGTAGAATCAGATGTACATTAACCATACAAATGCATACACAAATACAAGATTCATAAATATACAAGTATATGGAGGAAAAATCAAATAGCTTTATTGATAGAAGTAGTAGAAGAGAGAATTACAACCCAGTTTTCTGTTCCAGCACCATCCTCCCAACATGAAAGCCCTCTTCACCTCATGAAAATCTAGATCATTCAACGATACAATGTCTCAAAGAGAAACCAATAGCACTTCCTTACAGATTACAAAATTCCAGCCTCTGGATCTCTAGGATGAGGGATCCATATATAGATGTTTACAGGGGAGTGAGTCAGCTTTTGGGATTTTTATTAGTGTCATTTCACTGATAGTTCTTGGTTCCACTTGGAGATTGCATGATCTCTTACTCATCCCTGGGAAAATTCAAAGAGGCAAGTGTCATATGAGTAGTCTCTAGAAGATTCTCTGAGTTTCCACCTAGTAAACTGCCTCTACCATTTGTTTACTCTCGCTCATCACACCCTACAGAAAGGCTTTTCAGTATGCATTGCACCCTTTGTGTGTAGCAGGTGAGATGCATCACACCCTCAGCATGGAGCAGTCTGTATGGTCCAATTTTGACCAGTTCTGAGCAATTTTTCAGGGAGAACTTCTGGGAAATAATGTAATCAGTTGACCTTGATCTTTTAGGGTATGAAACAACACTTTTAGGGGTTTGAGAGCCCTTGGTTTATTTACATATGTGATTGTGGTTGCAGTGCCCAAATATGTCTATAACAGACATGGACTGTTGGATTGGCGGGGAAAGATCAACGGTAAAGATGCGGTGAAGGTACGAGATGTCTTCAGGAAATGTGCTATAGGTGTGTAAGGCATATGGGTGATGTTTTATGGGGATTTTGGCTATTGTGCTTGGGACTAAGGCCAAAGAGGAATTTTTCGGGGTGCAAAGGTTAAGTTAGGGAAGAGAAAGGGTAACGTGTGAGTGGGGTAAGGGGAGAAGTGGAATAATGGCCCATGTGAGACCCCTTTTACGAACATCAAAGCAAACCAAAATTTCTATTTGACCTTCAAAAAGTCAGTGCTGCATCTTAGGGCTAACACTAGCTCCTTCTGGGGATGAAAGCCTCCCTGTGAGGTTTCAAGAACTGTAGACCACTGCCTTTCTAGTAAACAACAAGATTAAATCTACTACATAGTGTTCCATTGGGCATGGAGTCTAACTAGTATGAAATAACACTGAAAAACAACATATTTACAAAACCAAGGCTTGAAAGCCTTAATTGAGATAAAGTTTGAAGAACAACCCATTGAATGGGCCATCAAAAAATATCCTTCCTTTGATGCATTCCTTCTGAGAAAACAGTCACCATACTGATAGTTGACCCCTTTTACCTTTCTCTTGGTCAATGTGCATATCAGCCAATTCATCAAAGACTTGCAGAAGCCTATTGATTTAATCCTCTACTTTGAAAACTTTCTATCGTTTGACATTATCAGGCGGAGATGGTCTATATTTCACCTCATCTCTGTATGCCTTTAGCCTTGGATGTTTTTCTTGGAATGTTTTGTACACCTGTTGAATGATAAATTCTGCTTCATACTCTATTGTGTCATCTGTGGCCTGAAAAGTTAATATAAAAGATGAATCAATGTATTCCTGTGTGGGGGACACAAGGACTTCACTTGTTCCTGCAGCTTCCTTAGAGCAAGCCCCTTCAAAGAACATGTCCCAAATCTGTGGGCCTTCCTCCTTTGTGATCTAGCAAACTGGTTTTTTAAGCTGCATAGAAGCCAACTAATAAGGCTTGGTAATGTCAGGACCAAGCTTATCTATGACAGCCTTGGGCATTGAATCATGGTTGGCACCTGTGTCCAGCAGACCAATATGAAGGATTGTATCATGAATAGACAGAGGAACATAGAATGATGGGGGGATGTCTTCACAATTTTCGAGCAACGGGCTGAGAATAACAGCTGGTTGATCATTTTGCAAATTCAGATAGTCATTGGAAGCTTGGATGGTTTTAGGCTCAAGATCCTCAAGGATAGATTTCTTGAAGGACTCATTCTTCATTGGTTCAATCAAGGACATAGGTATTCTTAGCCTTTGGATTTCTGATTGAAAGCTGAAGGAAGAAGGGGACTTGTCAAGTCCTCTTACCTCTATGGCTAGAGCTTTGAGGATGATAGGATCGACTGTTGGTTGCTCCTGCTTATTAGCTTGTTGTTCTGCATGGACAATAGCTTTATGAACAGGAGCTTCTTTGAAATTATTCATCGTAGACCTCGGATTATATCTTTGCTGATCTTCAACTTGTAGAATAGCATCACCACCCCACTCTTGGCTGATCTGGTCATCAAATAATGACTTCTCATAGGCAGCTTTGGTTAAAAAAGGGGCACTTCCTTTATCTTCCATACAATGGATCTCATCATCTTCATCAAATTGCACCTCTTCCATGACTACATTTTGGAAAGGGGTCTTCACCCTTTGGTCTTCATTAGCATCTTTGCTCCTTTGCATAATCTGCAACTACTCATTGGCTCCTCTATATGGATTCGGATTTCTAGGAGCAAAGGTATTAGGACCCCTTCCTCTCCCTGAATGTTGCTCAACCTTAAGCATGGAGATTTCAAAGGATAATGACTCTATCATCTTGGTCATTTTATCTATCTTGGGGTCTGAAGATGAGAAAGATTCACCCCTCTGTCTCCTTCGGTCAACATGTCCTTTGAGTTTCTCTACAGCCATGATATTGGATTCTACCTCCAAGGCTGCATCTTGCATTTCAGCGAGAGAAGCACATCTTCTCTCTCTCAATACCAAGCAGAAGTCAGAATCAAAGGCATTGGCATAGGTGAGCTTGGCAGAGGTGGGAGTAGGTTTCACTTCAACTGGTATCTTGTTGTACATGCGGTTGAACCTTTTACTGAAATCGGACAAGGACTCCCCATTTTCCCTTTTTAGGTTGCCAAACTCAGTATGATAATAGAGCATATATTTCTTATCCCCCTAATGCTTTAGGAACACCTAAGGCCTCAATGTATGTTATATACCTAGGGGTTAATTCTCTGAACCATTTTCTAGCCTCTCCATTTAGGCTTTGGACGAAAACTCTCATCCATACATCATCTTCACTAATATCTAGGTTATCAGCATAGCTATAGAATGTCTCAAAATGCTCTTCTGTTGTGACTTCTTTTGTCCCAGCAAACTTAGGCATGTACTTCTGATATTCTCCTACAAGCATGGAATTCAAAGGAGTAGGCAATACCAAGCGCCCATACCTAGCAGCTATGATTCTTTCCATTTTGGTAGGTTCTTGTGGGCCTGCCATGACTAGGGCAGATGAAAGAGTGTTGGCAGTCTGTTAGGTGGGGAGTTGAGAAATGACTGACAGGGTTAAAGGAATATAATGGACAGGAGGGTAGGTTTCCTTTGGGCTGAAAACCCAAGGAGGACCTAAAGAATAAGGAGCTTCATGAATCTATGAAAATTTCTCTTCACTGTTAGTGCTAGAGCCTATATTCTCAATATGTATGTCCTCGGTTACAAGCCTTTCTTGCAAAGATGCATATGATTGTTTAGGTTTACCTGATCCTGATGCTCCCTTTTGTGATGTCTTTCTTTCCTTGATAATCTTCTCAGGGTCAGGTACTGGGTTAGCTGGTGATTTCAGAGGATTCCTCTGAGTGTGCCTCACAAACTGAGCCAGAACTATGATGTGGAGTTGCCAAGAGGTCCGACCTCCAGTAGAGTCACCAAATAGATGATTACAACCAAAAATGTGTCCAGACTTTGTCTATCATCAAATTTGGATCTGTGTCATTCTCCCAGGGAATCCGAACTTCAATCTCCTCTCCCCGGCAGCGGTGCCATTTATGTTGGGGCTCCTGGAAACCCTCCTAGGTTGTAGCTCGGAGATGCCTGGTAAAATATAATCTTCAATATGGTTCTAGGAACTTATTGGGATGGGTGATGGTTTGGTTCAAGCCAGATAACCACTTCTAATCTGTTTTCACTCCAGACATGCATTAACACCCTTAGACTACAAGGCTTTAGACCACCAATGCTCAACAATTTGGGAATTAGGTGAATAGACGAAGAATACTAACCACACCAACAAATGCATATAGAATGTATGATGGCCAGCTGCAACTAGTCAAGAAACATGCAAATCTAATCTATCAATGCAGAGATAAGATGGCAGTTATCTTGCATTTGATATAGAAGAAATCATGAATATAACACACCACGCACATGCTTAGAAGGGAGAAGAAATGGGCATTGAGCAATTAACAGCAAAAGAAGCTTGCATTGCTGAAAATGAAGATGAGACGCTACAAGTTACAAAATATCAACAGTCTCCAGATGTTGAACCCAAACACAATTGGAAACCTTAGGTTACATCTTTCTTCTAGCTATTTATAATCTATCATTACAATGGCTCTTAGCCGTTTAGGGATGGAGGGTCTTAATTGACCACCAACTACCATTAAATTTCTGATAGCATCTTTGAACATAGTTGTTTTCTCCAATACGAAAACCTGATCAGGTCTGGTACCGTGCTATCCTTCAGGTGGTCAGATTGATCATGGCAATGGAGTTCCATGACTGTTTAATTCGGTTGTTGAGTCGTGATGTGTCCTTTTCTCCTCCGGCCATGCTTTTCTTTTAATTGGGTTTCATGGTCAGACTGTCGCAAGTCTGACAGAGTCGGCCATCTTCTTCTTTGCATAACAGACAGGATGTGGGGGTATGGAGTTCATGGGCAGATGAGTGGTTATGAATGATCATGAATGGTGGTCGTTGGATCAAGAGAGATGTGTGGCGGAGATCGTGCTCTAGAGGCTAACGGTTGTGGTGGGAGCGGGACCTGTTCGGGCCGTCAGATCTTGAGATAGGCGGATTGGACGACTATCAGGCGGAGGAGATGTGTGGGTGATAACGCGCAAGGTGATTTGGTTTGAGTGGTAATGGTTTTTATCGCACGGGCATCGAGTGGTAAGTGGTAAGTGTCAGAACTCGCTCGATGCCATTCAGTGGATGACACGTAGCAACGGGGAAAAAGAAAAACAGCCCTCATCATGCGGGTACTTATCGTGCTTGTTGTTCGTGCGATATGGGCGTTGACCGTTAGATCAGGCGGGGGTGATCTAATGGTTGAGGAGTGTCAGACAAGTTGGTGTATCGGATGGGACATGGACCATTGGATTGGCAGGGAAAGATCAACGGCAAAGATGCGGTGAAGGTACGAGATGTCTTCGAGAAATGTGCTATAGGCGCGTAAGGCATATGGGTGAGGTTTTATGGGGATTTTGGCTATTGCGCTTGGGGCTAAGGCTAAAGATGAATTTTTCGAGGTGTGAAGGTTAAGTTAGGGAAGATAAAGGATAAAGTGTGAGCGGGGTAAGGGAAAAAGAGGAATAATGGCCCAAGTGGGACCCCTTTTACGAATAGCAAAGCAGACCAAAATTTCCAGTTGACCTTCAAAAAGTCATCATTGCATCTCAAGGCTAACACTGGCTCCTTCTAAGGATGAAAGCCTCCTTGTGAGGTTTCAAGAACTGTAGATCATTGCCTTTCTAGTAAACAACAAGATTAAATCTACTACATAGTGTTCCATTGGGCATGGAGTCTAACTAGTATGAAATAAAACTGAAAAACAACATATTTACAAAACCAAGGCTTGAAAGCATTAACTGAAATAAAGTTCAAACAACAGCCCATTGAATGGGCCATCAAAACATATCCTTCCTTTGATGCATTCCTTCTAATAAAACAGTCACCATACTGAAAGTTGACCCCTTTTACCTTTCTCTTGGTCAATGTGCATATCAGCCAATTCATCAAAGACTTGAAGAATCCTATTGATTTGATCCTCTAATTTGAAAAATTTCTAGCATTTGACATTATCAGACAGAGATGGTTTATATTTCACCTCATCTCTGTATACCTTTAGCCTTAGATGTTTTGCTTGAAAGGTTTTGTACACCTGCTGAATGACAAATTCTGCTTCATACTCTGTTGTGTCATTTATGGCCTGAAAAGTTAATATAAAATATGAATCAATGTATTCCTGTGTGGGGGACACAAGGACTTCACCTGCTCTTACAGCTTCCTTAGAGCAAACCCCTTCAAAGAACATGTCCCAAATCTGTGGGCCTTCCTCCTTTGTGATATGGCAAACTAGTTTTTTAAGCTGCATAGAAGCCAACTGATAAAGCTTGGTAATGTCAGGACCGAGCTTATCTATGACAGCCTTGGGCATTGAATCATGGTTGGCACCTGTGTCCAGCAGACCATTATGAAGGATTTTATCATGAATAGATAGAGGAACATAGAATGATGGGGGGTTGTCTTCACAATTTTCGATCACTGGGCTGAGAATAACAACTGGTTGATCATTTTGCAAATTCACATAGTCATTGGAAGCTTGGATGGTTTTAGGCTCAAGATCCTCAAGGATAGATTTCTTGAAGGACTCATTCTTCACTGGTTCAATCAGGGACATAGGTATTCTTGGCTTCTGGATTTTTGATTGAAAGCTGAAAGAAGAAGGGGACTTCTCAAGGCCTCTTACCTTTATGGCTAGAGCTTTGAGGATGATAGGATCAACTACTGGTTTCTCCTGCTTATTAGCTTGTTGTTCTGCAGGGACAACAGCTTTATGAACAGGAGCTTCTTTGACATTATTCATCATAGACCTCGGATTATATCTTTGCTGATCTTCAGCTTGTAGAATAGCATCACCACCCCACTCTTGGCTAATCTAGTCATCAAATAATGACTTCTCATAGGCAGATTTTGTTAAAAAAGGGGCACTTCCTTTGTCTTCCATACAATGGATCCCATCATCGTCATCAAATTGCTCCTCTTCCATGACTACATTCTGGAAAGGGGTCTTCACCCTTTGATCTTCACTGGCATCTTTGCTCCTTTGCATAATCTGCAACTGCTCATTGGCTCCTCTATATGGATTCAGATTTCTAGGAGCAAAGGTATTAGGACCCCTTCCTCTCCCTGAATGTTGCTCAACCTTAAGCTTGGAGATTTTAGAGGCCAATGACTCTATCATCTTGGTAATTTTATCTATCTTGGGGTCTGAAGATGAGGAAGATTCACCGCTCTATCTCCTTCGGTCAACATGTCCTTTGAGTTTTCTGCTGCCATGATATTGGATTCTACCTCCAAGGCTGCATCTTGCATTTCAGCCAGAGAAGCACATCTTCTTTCTCTTAATAGTAGGCAGAAGTCAAAATCAAAGGCATTGGCATAGGTGAGCTTGGAAGAGGTGGGAGTAGGTTTCACTTTAGCTGGTATCTTGCTATACATGCGGTTGAACCTTTTATCGAAATCGGACAAGGACTCCCCATTTTCCCTTTTTATGTTGCCAAACTCAGTATGATAATAGAGCATATCTTTCTTATCCCCCCAATGCTTTAGGAACACATCATATAAGGCCTCAATGTTTGTTATAGACCTAGGGGTTAATTCTCTGAACCATTTTCTATCCTCTCCATCTAGGATTTGGACGAAAAATCTCATCCATACATCATCTTCACTAATTTCTAGGTTATCAACATAGCTATAGAATGACTCAATATGCTCTTCTGCTGTGACTCCTTCTTTCCCAGTGAACTTAGGCATGTACTTCTGATATTCTCCTATAGGCATGGAATTCAAAGGAGTAGGCAATACCAAGGGCCCATACCTAGCAGCTATGATTCTTTCCATTTTGGTAGGTGCTTGTGGGCCTGCCATGACTAGGGCAGATGGAAGAGTGTTGGCAGTATGAAAGGTAGGGAGTTGAGAAATGATTGACATGGTTAAATGAATATGATGGACAGGAGGGTGGGTTTCCTTTGGGCCAAAAACCCAAGGAGGACCTAAAGAATAAGGAGCTTCATGAATCTCTGAAAATTTCTCTTCACTGCTAGTGCTAGAGCCTATATTCTCAATATGTATGTGCTCAGTTACAAGCCTTTCTTGTAGAGATGCATAAGATTGTTTAGGTTTACCTGATCCTGATGCTCCCTTTTGTGATGTCTTTCTTTCCTTGATAATCTTCTTAGGGTTAGGTACTAGGCCAGTTGGTGATTTCTGAGGATTCCTCTGAATGTGCCTCACAAACTAAGACAGAACTGTGTTGTGGAGTCAACAAGAGGTTCGGCATCCAGTAGAGTCGCCAGATAGATGATTACAACCAAAAATGTGTCCAAACTTTGTCTATCATCAAAGTTGGATCTGTGTCGTTCTCCCAGGGAAGTTGAGCTTCAATCTCCTCTCCCCGGCAGTGGTGCCATTTATGTTGGAGCTCCAGGAAACTCTCCTAGATTGTAGCTCGGAGATGCCTGGTAACATATAATCTTCAATATGGTTCTAGGAACTTATTGGGATGGGTGATGGTTTGGTTCAAGCCAGATAACCACTTCTACTATGTTTTCACTCCAAACATGCATGAACACCATCAAACTACAAGGCTTTAGACCACCAATGCTCAAAAATTTGGGAATTAGGTGAATAGACGAAGAATACTAACCACACCAGTAGATGCATACAGAATGTATGATGGCCAGTTGCAACTAGTCAAGAAACTTGCAAATCTAATCTATCAAAGCAGAGATAAGATGACAGTTATCTTGCATTTGATACAGAAGAAATCATGAATATAACACATCAGGCACAAGATTAGAACGGAGAAGAAATGGGCATTGAGAAATTAACAACAAAAGAAGCTTGCATTGCTAAAAATGAAGATGAGACGCTGCAAGTTACAAAATATCTACAGTCTCCAGAGGTTGAACCGAAACACAATTTTCAACCTTAGGTTACATCTTTCTTCTGGATATTTATAATCTATCATTACAATGGCTCTTAGCCGTTTAGGGATGGAGGGTCTTAATTGAGCACCAACTACCATTCGCTATCTGATAACGTCTTTGAACATAGTTGTTTTCTCCACTACAAAAACCTGATCAGGTCTAGTACCGTGCAGTCGTTCAGGTGGTTGGATTGATCATGGCAGTGGAGTTCCATGACTATTTAATTCGGTTGCTGAGTTGTGTTGTGTCCTTTTCTCCTCTGGCCATGCTCTTCTATTAATTGGGTTTGATGGTCAGACTGTCGCCAAACTAACAAAGTCAGCGATCTTCTTCTTCACATAACAAACAGGATGTGGGGGTTATGGAGTGCATGGGCAGATGAACGGTTATGAATGATCATGAGTGGTAGCTGTCGGATCAAGGGAGATGTGTGGCAGAGATCATGCTCTAGAGGCTAGCAATCTTGGTGGGAGCGAGACCTGTCCGGGCCATCAAATCTTCAGACAGGCGAATCGGACGGCTATCGGACGGCAAAGATGTGCAGGCGATAACGCGCGAGGTGATTTGATTTGAGTGGTAGTGTTTTTTATCGCACGGGCATTGGGAAGTAAGTAGTAAGTGTCAGAACTCACCTGATGCCATTCAGTGGATGACACATAGCAGTGGGGAAAAAGAAAAACCGCCCTCATTGGGCAGGTACTTATCACACATGTTGCCCGCGCGATATGGGCATTGACCATTAGATCAGGCGAGGATGATCTAACGGATGAGGAGCGTCAAACAAGTTGGTGTATCGAATGGGACATGGACCGTTGGATTGGCAGGGAAAGATCAACGGCAAAGATGCGGTGAAGGTACGAGATGTCTTCGAGAAATGTGCTATAGGCGCGTAAGGCATATGGGTGAGGTTTTATGGGGATTTTGGTTATTGCACTTGGGGCTAAGGCCAAAGAGGAATTTGTTGGGGCACGAAGGTTAAGTTAGGGAAGAGAAAGGGTAAAGTGTGAGCGAGGTAAGGGAAGAAGAGGAATAATGGCCCATGTGGGACTCCTTTTATGAACAGAAAAGCAGACCAAAATTTCTGGTTGACCTTCAAAAAGTCAGCACTGCATCTCAGGGCTAACAGGAACTTTGAACTTTGTTGGTCCCATCAGACAGCCTTCAAACCAAAAATCATATATTCTAGTATGCATGGACTATGTAACGAAATGGGTGGAGGCAGTAGCAGTGTTGAGAACCATAGAAGAAGTAGTCATCAAATTTTCATTTGAACTTTCTGTGTGATATGGTTTACCTTGATAACTTGTAACTGATGGGGTATCATAGTTTACAACCCATAAGATCTCTTTAACCCTACAAAAGTATCACATCACGCATAGATTTACTTCACCTTACCATCCACAAGAAAATGATCAAGTGCAAAGCACAAATAAATTCTTGGAAGGAATCCTAACTAAGAAAATATCTACAAATTGTTGGGACTGGGCCTCTAAACTCTCTAAAGCCTTGTGGGCTTATCAGATGACCTGGCGCAATACTACTATATTTTCACCTTATCAGCTTGTCTTTGGTAAGGAGCCTATTTTTCCAATTTGAATTTAAGACTCTTAGAACTACTCAGGAAGTCAATCTGGACCTTTCATAAGCACAGAAACAATGCTTTAATCAACTTAATGAAATGGATTAAATGTGCCTTGCCACTCTCCAATGTACAATTATAGTTCAACAACAAAGAGATAAGTGGCACCATTGTTTGATTAAAAAGAAGACCTTTTAGAATGAGGTTTGGGCGTCGTTATATGACTCCAGATTCCAAGGATTTCTAGGTAAGCCTTCAAATGAGGTGTTTGAGTCCTTATGAAGTCAGCAAAGTTTATGATAATGCGACAATATTCCTTACTATGATTGACGATTCTATCATTTCTTTCCTTGTTAATGGTCATTGAGTTATCTTGTACCACTAGCCACTTACAAAAGAGTCCTTTCTTCATGAGATCAATAATGATGTGAACTTGGAAGTTGTAGCTGAGCAGGGTAATTTCCCCACAGCCAGGATCATGTAGAAATTTCACATGTAGAACAAACTGATATATGCAATGTCCTAAAGCATAATACTTGTTCTACTTCTACAAAACATTAAGCTGAAGCATAATCGAATTCATGAGCAACATCAAGTAGAAACATGCATAACTGATCAAGAGAAATAATCACACATAACACAAGATATATCTAGGGGAAAGCACCAGCATAAAACCCCAACCATGTATTATCAATCAAGTGTAAATCCTCTTCACAATACAAAAAGAATTAGCTCTCAAGCTATTCAATTCTCAATGAACTATGAAGATATGAAGATATGTCTCATGAACCAACCAAGCCCTATATATAAAGGCTTTACCTATGGTCCAATCCCTATTTCCTTGCGCAATTTGCTTAGGAAATAATAGCAAAAGCATATGCAATTAATTCCAAACATACTAAGTTAACCAATGGTCCAACTGCGCAATCCTTGTCGACACTAGTTCCTCAACCATGCAAAAACTACTTACTAGAAATAGTCAAGCATCTGATAGTATACTATCCCACATCTGATCTCAACTGTGTCTCTGACAGAACTGAAATGCAACAATTATCCATGAGTGAATTCTCAGTTATCTAAAATAATAGTTGTCACATGCATGCAAGCATTAACAAACTATATTTTATTATTTTAACAACTTGTTAAAATAATGTAATTGGACTTGACTAGTTAGAACTAAGTCAACTGATTCTCTCATTATAGAACTCATACTTATTCCCTCAATTAGTGGAGGAAATTAAGGATAAATTCCTCATTCAGTGGGTGCATGCTCACAAAGACTTCAAATTCAAATTTCCTTAACTAATTAACTCAACTGAATTAATTAATTAATATTTCCAACTGCTGTTAAGACCAAAAATAATTTTACTTTCTATAGATAGACTAGGGACTGCTATAAATAGGAAGGGACCCAAAAATGATATTTTTAGAACTTTCTATTTTTAGCAGTTTCACCTCTCACCCAATGTGGCCAATGACCTCACTAGACAAACTGCTATTTTTAGACATGCTATTTTTAGCAGGCCTATTTTTAGCACATTCTAAATTTAGCATTTCTTGTTGCACACTTTTCAACACTCCCTTTCAACAAGAAAGGCTTCCTCTCGAACCCGATCCTGTAACTCTAGAATGTTCTGCATGCAACACATCTACCCGGTCCACTTGCTCCAACAACACTTGGAACAAAAACACTCCCAACTGACCACTCTGTTGGGCTAGGAACATACTCTAATGCTAAAGCTCTACATGTTGCTGATAAGTGCTCCCTCTCCGACATCTACGCTATTGCAACATCTCCATGCATCTCGCACCATTGCACACCTCTCTATGCCACCTAGCACTGTGTGAAACACTTGTGCCTCTCGCATTGCTGTAGCATGCTAGCTATGCGCTGTCCTGGGATTCCCTGCACTGTCACTCTCTCTGTCACTCCATCCGCATCTATCTCTACCCAATCAGTGAGTTCCTGCTACTCCACATCGGGGCTCCTGTAGCAAGGTCTCATCCAAGTGGTTGGGTACTTCAAGGATCCTGCCCCTCCTCCTTGGGAAAATCACTCTATATCACCCCACCTCCTACCTGGAGGTATGGTTGCATGTGATCCCTCAACCCACCTGGCTCGAAGTTTCCCCCTACTAGAGGTCTCTGCATGAGTAGATGTCTCTACTCGATCTCCACTCAGCTTCCCCTGCTGTGGCTACTCCACAACCTCCTGAAGCTGCTGCACCAATCATGGCTTCTCCACAATCATCTAAGACTTCTTCTGGCTCTACATGTTGAGAGGTAATATACCCTCCCTCTCAACCACGAAGTCTCCATCAGTTGCCTTGCTGATCAAGGCTTTGCATGCATCTTGAACCTCAAGAGAATATAGTTTCTTGACCCATGAACCAATCTACTTCACCTATCTAGTGATAATGTGTCTAAGGAAAACCTTTCCCTTACTGAAGACTACATCATAGCCTCTGTCTTCCAGCATCACGATCGACACCAAGTTTCTCTTCAGTCCTGGTACATACTTGACATTGGTCAAGGTAAGGAAAGCTCCATGCTCCCTCTGAAAAATAACCATGCCTACACCTAAGACACTATATTTTTCATCATTACCCATCGCTATGAGTATCTGGAGATCTTTCTCCTCGAAAGTACTAAACAAACTCTTGTCACTGGTCATGTGGAAAGAAGCTCCACTATCAAGAAATTAACCACTTCCCACCATGGATGAAACCATGCATGCGAAGAGTGTGAAATCCAACTCAAATTGTGAAGCAAGTGCCTCACCTTCAGATCCTTCCTCGGATCCCTTCTTGGATTTCCTCCGTGGACAATTTGCAGCATAATGGCCCACCTCATGACAACGAAAGCATCGCACTTTTGATTTGTCAACCTTCTTCCCATCATTGGAAGAATAATATTTGGAAAGAGAAACCTTCTCCTTCCCCTTCTTCGCCTTACTCGCTAAGGCACAGTTCTCCTCATCATGCATGGATGAAGAACTGTCTCTGGTGCTCCGTCTGATCTCCTCTTGCATCAAATCCAACCATAGTCGTTCCCAATCTGGCAGTTTCTCCCTTCCATTCACCGAGTCTTGGTAGCTATGCCAGCTCTTAAGAAGGCCAAAGAGTGCAAGACTCACTATATCCTCATCGATGTCACGACCCCTACACTTGCAAGCTCATCCCTGCATGTGATGAGCTTGGTCAAATACATAGAGATCGTCTCATCCCTTTCACACTTGATCTTTCAAATTTTTTCCTTCAGTGCCAGCTTCCTCTGATCGTTTCTATTCTGATATAAATTTTTCAATGTTTTCCACATTGCATGCGGAGTCTCCTTCCCATGGAGGCTCGAGACAATGTGATCTCGCACTCCCTCCAAGAGAATTCTCCTAGCTCTAGCCACACACTTCCTCCATTCCACCTACTCAGTCTTGTCAGTAGGCTTATGAATTTCTTCATCAATGAAATCCTTAAGGCCATTATCTTCCAAAACTGCCTCCACACGATCCTTCCAAGCTATATAGTTTGAGCTGCCATCAAGGGCATACTCAAGCCTCAAATCATAGAACACCATCGATGAAATATATGTGATAAGAACTTGAGATCTATATCCCGAATAATAAACTTCGAATTTCTCCTGCTAGTATATTGTTCTTGCTTGATCATCTGTGCTCTGATACCATGTAGAAATTTCACCTGTAGAACAAACCGATATATGCAATTTCCTAAAGCATAATACTTGTTCTACTTCGACAAAACATTAAGCGGAAGCATAATCGAATTCATGAGCAACATCAAGTAGAAACATGCATAACTGATCAAGAGAAATAATCACACATAACACAAGATATATCTAGGGGAAAGCACCAGCATAAAACCCCAACCATGTATTATCAATCAAGTGGAAATCCTCTTCACAATACAAAAAGAATTAGCTCTCAAGCTATTCAATTCTCAATGAACTATGAAGATATGAAGATATGTCTCATGAACCAACCAAGCCCTGTATATAAAGGCTTTACGTATGGTCCAATCCCTATTTCCTTGCACAGTTTTCTTAGGAAATAATAGCAAAAGCATATGCAATTAATTCCAAACATACCAAGTTAACCAATGGTCCAACTACGCAATCCTTGAGGACACTAGTTCCTCAACCATGCAAAAACTACTTACTAGAAATAGTCAAGCATCTGATAGTACATTGTCCCACATATGATCTCAACTCGGTCTCTGACAGAACTAACATGCAACAATTATCCATGAGTGAATTCTCAATTATCTAAAATAATAGTTATCACATGCATGCAAGCATTAACAAACTATATTTTATTACTTTAAAAACTTGTTAAAATAATGTAATTGGACTTGACTAGTTAGAACTAAGTCAACTGATTCCCTCATTATAGAGCTCATACTTATTCCCTCAATCAGTGGAGGAAATTAAGGATAAATTCCTCAATCAGTGGGACAACTCATGTGCATGCTCACAAAGACTTCAAATTCGAATTTCCTTAACTAATTAACTCAACTGAATTAATTAATAAATATTTCCAACTGTTGTTAAGACCAAAATTAATTTTACTTCCTATAGATAGACTAGGGACTGCTATAAATAGGAAGGGACCCAGAAATGCTATTTTTAGAACTTTCTATTTTTAGCAATTTCACCTCTCACCGAATGTGGCCAATGACCTCACTGGCCAAACTGCTATTTTTAGACATGCTATTTTTAGCAGGCCTATTTTTAGCACATTCTAAATTAGCATTTCTTGTTGCACACTTTTCAACAGATCAGGTAAAATTTCTTCGAAATCCCTTACTTACATGTACATAATGTAAATAGTCTTTATTTTCTTATGGTGTGAATATCTTATTTACTTTGGGAAACATCTTGATCATTTTCTTGCAAAAAAAATATGGCGTTACGATGTTGTTGCATTTTTTGTGCCTAATTCATAATGTTGCTTCTTCAGTTGTTGTTTTCTTAGACACAAAATTGTTATCAAAGTTGTTGTTTCCTTAGTCACAACATCGTTATCACAGTTGTTGTTTCCTTAGTCACAACATCGTTATCACAGTTGTTGTTTCCTCAATCACAATTGTTGTTTCGTTAGATGTGATTACTGTTTCGTTAGATGCAATTATTGTTTCCTTAGATGTGACTATTACTTATGAGTTGTTTGCAAATATCTTTTTTTTCTAAGATAAGGAACATTTTAACCCCCTTTTCAATATGATGGTTGGGTAACTAATTTTTTTAATGATTATCACATAAGAAATTACTTTTAAAAGGAGAATTTCTCTTAATATGACTTCATTATATGGATTTTAGTTTCTCCTAAAATACTTAATTCCCTGATTTTGTAAGAAATTCATAAAGTACTCATTATACATTCCTTCTATCACCACTTAAGGATCCATCTTTCTACTCCAATTTTAAAACAATTCTATGGTTCTTTTGAAGAAATTAATTGTTCAGAACAAGATTAGCTAGCTAAAAAGTAGTTGTCATAAAACTTTTTACGTCATCCCTAACTCTTAAGAAGTGGATGTGCCACCCCATATATTAAGTAATTTTTTTTTTTAACAAAAAGCATTGCGGAAAAATAAAAAAAGTTGTTGGAGGATAGGAGGTCTCATCACGAGTCGACCTACCATGAATATAGGACCTAATGAAGTGACATTACCATTTCTAATCACCAATCCAGGATAATGGACTTTGGTATTAAGGTTGAGGGATAATAGGTCTCATCACGAGTCAACTTATTCATTTTATTAGATCTCGTGAATGGCAATGTTGTTAATTGGTTACTATGCCAGAACAATGGCCATCTATAGACATTTAACAAAACTTAAATAAAATTATAGATATGAATTTGTTTCTAATAGATAAGACATTAGCATCTCAATGGGTTAAAAGGAAACCATTTGAGGCTATCGACGACTATTGGCAACAGTGGAAATGCATGTGGTATTAAAGTTAATTTAAACACTATAATTTAGTTAGCTATCTTGTCTCGTAAAAATCAATAATTAACAAACGAAAACCATTATATTTGTTAAAATATTATACTATTAAAATAGTTCATATAAAGTGATGATGTTGATTATTAATGAGAACTAATAGCAATTCTACATATGAGGAATAAAGATTATGGGACATTCAGAAACCTAGTATTTCTATCATGTTTTTTTATTAACTCCTCTTCTTATCTAAGTGGTATTCCTTAACCAAACATAGTTTCTAACCATCTATTGTTTCCAAATAGTCATCTTCCCATACCTTTATTTATTTTAACATTGATGATTTGGTTATCATAATGATTTTCATCATTATTGCACTTTATGATTGATGATCGACCTAATGATTATTTGGCGTGCTATAACCATTTCTCGTCCCCCCGACACCATTTTTTATGGTTTTTTTCAATGATTAACCAATACGGATTTATTTTCAAATTATGAGAATATCTTGTTAATTTATGAATTTGATTGAAGGTCGTGGTCGACCCTCAAATTATATTGGGGGGTGTGAAGGTGTTGTTGCATGTTATGTTCACTGAATTTCCATCTTTTGTGCAATATTATTAACATATTATACTTTGAGCTATGTTGTTTTTGTTTGGAAATTGCTCCTTGTTGAATGAATAATGATGGGAGGCCATTTAGTACGCCATGAACCAACCCAAATGCAGGCCATGGAAGAGGCGTGTAGTATTTTAAATCTGGAAGGATGGCTAGATTATTTTGGACGATATCAGGGATTCGAAAATGAAGTTACACTTGAATTCATGCAGAATTTGAATGCATGGGTAACAATGGTAAAGAATTTGTAGATATAGGTCAATGAAGAAATAGTCGCAGAGGTTACATGCCTCTCGTCAGAAGGGGAGAATGGTATGAAGTACATACCTCGCTACAAAATGCGACCCTTCTATTCTGGAATCTAGGGAAGAACTAGTCAAGAAAGGGAAAGGGTATAGACATAATTCATTTCGAGAAAGTTGGAAAGAGTTAGTAGGCATTATTTAGTTATACATCAATTGTGACAGAAGATATGATGTACTTTGGGGTCGTCATCTTAAGTTAATGGTGTATCTAAGACAAAAGGTAGTCTTGAACCTTCCTTATTTTTTACATTCATTTTTACATGAAACTGTTGGTAGATTAAGAAGGTTTAAAGATCAAGTTTCAGTTGTTAGACATCATGGGCTCATTAAATTTCTAGTTGTGAGGATTTTGAATCAAATACAACAAAGTTAGGATGGATTTTTAGGAAACCCTAGTGATGAGAAAGAAAAACCTAGAAATATTTTAGCTAATAATGAGCAAGAATAAAGAGGTAGTGAAACCAACCAAAATGAAACCTCAATGATAGGGGATGCTTCATAAGAAGTTATGCAACTTGAAATTCCATCCCCTTAGAAACTTAGCAAAGTAGAAAAACGAGTGGCATCATTTTTGGCCTCTTTACCCAAAAAGAGTGTAACACCCTCCTCCCACATCTACCCAAGCAACCTGCCAACCGAGATAAACATGTGACGAGAGGCTACTATGATTTGATTCAACCTCATAGGTGACCTTAAGGAAATGGAATCGACGGAAACACAAAACACAGACCTCCCTCAGGTGCTTCAGGACCCCCAAGACCTAATCCACCACTCCAGGTGCCCAACCCCTTAGTTAAACTTGAATTTCAATGAATTAGACCCAAATTCACTCCCATGAAAAGGCATGCATGCAACTATAAACCTATAGTTTCTCCCACAGTGCCTGCAAGGGCGAGACTGTAGTCTCTCTCAGCTAGTTATGTGCTAGAGACTGCGAGATTTAAGCTACTTTTTCAAGGCTAGTCTCCAAACTAATGTCTAAAACTTGATGAGATTATCCAAGACATTAAATGACACCAAGGCAAAGCCTCTAACACAAAACTTGATCAAGGGCTTGACCTAAACCAAGCCTATCCACGATAGAAATTTTTTCAAACACTTAATAAATATGGAACCTATAGGTGTAAATAACATATCTAAGCATAGGGGTCTCATACTTATCAGATATTTGCTATGAAGCATTGTCTCCTTGTCACGTTAGCTTCAATTTCATCCATTAGGTCATAAATACATTGACCATTCAATAACAAGTAATAACATGATGAGATCCATACATAATTGTTGTCATAAAATACATACATAACCAACATAGTAGGGACAGAAATACCAATGAAATCATAGCCATATAAATCACTTGTAATCCATCATAATTATCATAGATATACAAGGAGAAATAACCTTTCATTACTGATGCAAAATTTAACCTCGGGACGGGACTTCCACGTTCCACCCGACCGTAGAATGGCTGAGCCAAATCTCTCTTCAGCCATTCACCCCCATGCCATATTCCAAGCATGAATGTGAGATCTCATAGAAAAAATCAATCAAAACTCATCCAGGGCTTCCAGAGGCCATCCACCTCAACCCATCAAACAATGATTCCATCTCATAGTCGTACATCACAAATATATCATCAGTTTGGTCTCCATCTAAGCCTTCCAGGGCTTCGAGGGTGTTTGTTCCAACCTGGCTCCCAGGACTAGTAACTCAACTCATGGTTGTCACCGGGCTCCAGAGCGTTTGTCCAACCAAGGCTTCCAAGACTAGTAACTAAACCGACATCTTTTACCGTGCTTCCAAAGCGTTTGTCCAACTAGGGTTTCCAAGACTAGTAACTCAACCCACCAAGGGATTCCAGAGCGTTTGTCCAACCAAGGCTTCCAAGACTAGTAACTCAACCCAAGTTGTTACAGGGCTTCTAGAGAATTTTTCCAACCAAGGCTACGGGACTAGTAACTCAACCCAAGACGTCACAGGGCTTTTAGAGCGTTTGTCCAACCAAGGCTTCCAAGAACTAATAACTCAATCCAAGCTAAGAAAACATGGGAACCAACCAAACAAAACAAAGAAATAACCCCGCAATCTCCATGGCTATCTAGGGAATGGAAAGGCTAGGAAATCCACTGTCAATCCAGGAAATCCTCCATGCCAATGAAAGATCACAACCAAGAAACCACATGCATGTGCCATGTGTTAGAGTCAGTCTTGTCGCCCTCCATCAGCGATCAAAGCTCTTTGCATTTGCATAAGTAGGTGTCTCATCAGTGTCAATTTTTGAATCCCATTAGGCATGCCATAACCCTGATGGAGGAGCTGGTGTCTTTGTCCCCCTCTTGGCATTGCTGGATCAAGTCATTTCAGTCCTTAGTCACTTTCAAGCTTGTCTTGTCTTGTCTTGAGGTCAAATTCCTAGGTCTAGGGTTTTGGTCAAGTTTGTTTACAAGGTCATGTCTCTGAAGGTCAAAAGGTGCCCAGCAAGCCAGCGGGATGATTTTAAAAGTGTTTCTTCGAAAATTTCTATCTTGTACAGTTAATTTTCACCTTGGATTTAAAAACCCTGTTTTTAAAGCCAAGGTCATTTTTCAAATTTTTGTAAAAAGTGATGAAATTTCAAAAAACTTCCAAAGACAGCATGTAACCCTGGCTCCCTGGCCAAGATCCCTCAGATGATATCCCTGCAAAAAGTATCGAGCAAAAGCATTAAATGAGTCAATTTCAGGACAAAGGAAACCAAAATGGTCAATTTTATAAAGTGTCAAAGAAAAACATTAGAAAGTGGGTTTGGGCATGAAATTATTTCAAATCAAAGCTATAAAGGCCCAATCTCCCTCCATCGACCCTCATTGTGCATCCAAGTTACTTGCAAGAGTGATTGAGTGAAAGTTTGAGCGAATTTGGGAGCTGGACAGGCGCGCGACCCGTCAGACCAGGTGCGCGACCCATCAGAGGCGCGCGACCCGTCAAGCGCGTTCCGGCAGTGTAATTTTTCAACGGGCGCGACCCGTCAATGGCGCACGACCCGTTGGGTGAGGCGCGCAACCCGTCAGCGCCCTCCTTACCAAACTGACTGCAAATTTATCCAAGGACCCTCCGAAATCGCCAAATTGCCTAAGGTAGGCTCTCCAAATTAAGAATGGTTGCTTGTTATGGTCAATGGGAATCTTAATTGCATTTTTAAAGGATCTCCATGTGCAAGAGAAAAGCTCCATGTTGCTGCATTTTAAATTTGTAAAATATGCCTAGGGTTTTATGCTGTTTGAAAGGTATTCCCCTTGTAATCATTTTCCCCATTTCCCATGTCATTTTCCTTGTCTTTCTATATAAATTTCCCTTTTAATTTTGTAAAGAAAAATCCAAACCCTACCCCTCTTCCCTAAAAAATGAAAACTTAAGCCCTAACCCTACCTCTCATTACCCATGTAAACAATGTATATAATGATGCATATGCAATGATTTTTGCAATGTTTTTTCCCTTGAATCCCTGTTTTATATATTTATTCCCATTTTCCCTTTAAAAGTGTCCCTCCCCTAACATTTCCCCCGTGCTCCTTGTCCCCTTGAAACAACATATAAATCAGCATTTTACAAGGCAAAAACAACAGTACATTTTGGCCACTCTGCTCCTTAAACAATGTCAGAAACCGAAACCTATGAGCAGAGTGATGATCAGGCATCAGCTTCAGAGATTGAGATACAGAGGAGACCTCATAAGGGTGGAAAGGGTGGTCATCATAGGCGAGAGGAGCCCACATCTTTGACAGATTTACAAGCTTGTCCTATGGCAGTCTCATGTTTCCAGTACATGTCTTGCTATGAGTTTTGTGAGAGGATCTCTCAGATTCAGCACCACAGAGAGTTGGCTCGCCTATTTGTTTTACACTTGCATGATGGACATGTCAACCTTGCCGGGGTGGACTTTACATTGACACCCGAGGTGATTTCACAGGCCACAGGGATACCTAATGTCGGAGAGGTATGGAATAAGCGCAAGGTGCTGGACAGTGTTCATTTTGAGCCTTTCGTTAGACCAGCACTCATGAGACACTTGACATGAGTGTTTCCCTTCAGATTTCTCAGGAGTGAGTATGCTCCCATGATGAGGCTCATCATGCTCTATTTTACCTGTGAGGGCAGATTTTCACAGGTATATTCGTACCATATTCGCCTATTGATGCACTTCACACGGGTATGGATGATGAACATCCCTGTTTTCTTCTATCAGAACATTGAGAGGATGGTGTCCATGATGCAGAGGAAGAGCCCGGCACAGCAGTATAGGAGCCTTTACCATTATGGTTTGATTCAGCTAGTGGTATTACATCAGTTGGCTCAGCAGGGCATCTCATGGGAGGAGTTCATCTCTCGTGAGCTTTTCACAGCACCACCACCGCCACATCCTGAGGTTATTCACGAGGAGGGAGGACCATCACAGCAGCATGACATCCCCGTCACTAGACATGTCAGCTCCTCACCTTTGGTTACTTATCAGAGAGGCCAGAGGGCCTTATTTGCAGCAGCTCGGCGAGTACTTTCTCCACAGCATGTGGAAGGGGTCTCGCCTTCTTCATCAGCTCAGCGAGTGTTATCTCCACATCAGGTGGAAGGGGCCTCGCTTTCTTCAGCAGCACAGGTACCAGGGAGGGGAAAATAGCCCAAGATTGATGAGGGACCATCAGGTGTTCCGGATATAGAGCTTATTGATCTTGATGTCAGTTCTCCTAGCCGAGAGTCAAAGGAGATCATTCAGCATCTTAGAGCTGAAAACGATGCCTTGCAGAGGAGATTAGAGGGGACACAATGGACAATCTCATACCTGGAGCAGCGCAACAAGCAGTTGGAGGATGAGCAAGCTCTTGATGAGTTGTGGAGGATTCGTAGTGACCGCAACTTGAATCGAAGAAGACCCGGTGATCTATTGCCCGCTGACCGAGAGTCCATGCTTATCCAGCTCAATGCTCACTTGGAGAGGTTGTTGGCTAAGGCCAACCAAGAGAAGAAATTGTTGAGAAACATGAAGAACCATTATTGGGCGAGAATGCACGTGTGCAAGGCAAAGATGAAGATGTTCCAAAGGCGGTTGGCCAAGGCACAAAAAAGGAGAAAGAGGCCCGATCCCCTCCATATCTTGGCCGAGGCTTAACTGAAGGACCAAGGCACTAAATAGCCTAGACACAGCACAAATCCCAAAAAATTTTGAGCATTTTGGGTAAATTTTGGTTTTTTCAGGCAATTACAGGTTTTCTCCATTAACGGGTCTCACCCCCCGCGCGACCCTTCATCCTGGCAACTCCATTTTGCAAAAACTCAGCATTTCCAGATTTTTCATGAGAAGTTACATATGCTCATCAATGGACAAGAGATTTTATGAAGTTTTGGGCCTCCAGAAAGTAAAAAAACAAGCAAAAAATGACTTTCTGCCACATTTTTGAGACACAGAAAGCAGTTTTGGGAGATTGCAATTTTGGAGGGGCAAATGACCACCAAATTCAGAAATTCCAGTTGGGTTGGAAAGTAGACTCATAGACCTTTCCAACAAGCCTACTTTTGCTCAATTTTGCCACCTGGAAGTGCCCCAAATGTGGTCCCAAAGGCGCGCGACCCGTCAGGCAAAATTCTCCAAATTTCAGTGTACAGCTCAGAAAAACGCAGTTTGACCCTGTTTGACTTTTTGGGGTGGATTATTATCCTATTTGATGTAATTAATGTACTTTTATGACACTTTTACTCTTATGTACCTCTTCTAGAAGATTCATTCATGAAAAAGGTGAAAATTAAATGAATGAATTGATTTCCTAGCTTATAGAGGCAAGTTGTTTTGACTGCCTAGTTTGTAGTGCTTAGTTTAGAAGTGGTTGAAACAACTCCTAGGATAGTGAGCTCGACCCATGGAGGTAGGAAAAGAGGTTAGATGATCTATATTATGTACTTTCTTGCTCATTTTCATGGTTGGACTCTTGAGGGAGAAGCTATCATTGTATTATTCATTGTATCTCTGCAATTTTTGGCTAAGGAAGACCAGGGTTTTGCAGTCCTTTTTGGGATTCTTGTGGTTACATGTATTGATGGTGTGTTTCTCTATGTACTTGTAAGTGTGTTATGTGAATCATTTCCTTTCTTTTCCTTCTGCACATTAAGCAAATGAAGTGTTAAAGTAAGAATTCATGACTGCCATGCTCTGCTTTTAAGTTTGTTTAATTTCAATGTTTTCTACTGTTTAAGGAGAATTCAAAGTTAATGTTTGCTCTCCTTAGCTCCTCACCTGTCATTCCTGACCATCCACCTCAATCAAAGGCATCAATACTGTCTCCTACCTCGCCCCAAAGAACCCCCTGCAAAAACTGTGTCCAATCCCCGCACCCAAAATTGCCATCCCCTCAATTTGCCACCGAAAACCCTAAAAACCCCAAAACAACCTTTTTGATCAGTTTACTAGCCTAAAATCAGTGTTACCCTATTGGTCATCTCATCCATTGAAGATCTCACCGAGATAGACCGGAGAGAGCCCTCTCCCGCCCCGTAGGTCTAGCTACGAGGCGAAGTGGTTTGATGTTGCCTTGAGGTTTACCTTTCTCAACCTGAGGTGAAATTTCAAGCGCTAATATATTGGCGACCATACTGGGGAGAACAAACTAATCGTTTGCTCATTGACATGTTATTTCATAAGTCTTAGACGGAGCCTGAAGATACGCCAGGTAGCCTTCGAAAACGCTCTTGTTTTACATCAGCGTTAGTAGATAAACGCTGCTTCAGTCAATCTCCGTGAGCTTGTGAACTTAGTGCTTCATTGGCACTTTATCCCAGTATAATTGTTAACTCTGAGCCGTGGATGATAGGTTAAGAGTTTTCACAGGCTGAATGGTTTTTCTTTCCTAGTCTTTTTGAGAAAAACAAGCTGGCTACAGATCCTAGACCCATTTTCAAATCTCATTCATGCCCAGCTATTTTTGATTATCTCGAAGATATTGATTTTGACGAAAGCTTTGAGTTGTCCCTGTTTAAAGCTAAGTCCGAAAGTGCGCTCGATTCTCTAGACCTTGACCCTGATTTTGTAGCTGCTATTGAATTTGAGAGACATAACATATTGGTTCAAAATTTCATCTTGAGACATCTCCAGACACGTGTTCAAGCTACTACCCTTGCTGATTTTGTTGAGAATATCTCTGATCATATTGGATCTACTATCACGGCTCACGAAGAATCTTATCCTCCTTATGTTTCAGTTTCGCCTATAATCACCTATCCCGAATCCACAGTCGGTTCTCCTTCTACATCCCATACCCCTCCTACACCTCCTACCCCTCCTACTCCTCCTACCCCTCTGACTCCCCCAACTCCACAAACTACAGCTCCTCTTATTATAATCCCTGCTATCACAGCTCCTCCTCCTCATACTCATCCTACTCCCCCTCCTAAAGCAATGGCTGCCCGGTTTTCCCCACTTGCTCTTCCCCAAAATCTTCATGATATGCCAGCCGATTATCAAAGTAAAATCCCCATGTTTGATGGCACTCCACAAAGTATTACTGCTCAGCAACATATTGACAAAATGACAACTTTCTTCGATCTATATGAGATAGATGAAGAAGATGTTACCATGCGGTTGTTCGTGCAAACATTTGGAGGAGAAGTTAGAAAGTGGTTTAGAGGGTTGACAGCCGAAAGCATTGTCACCTTGGAAGCACTTCATAATCAGTTTTTAGATCGATGGGAAATCAGAAAGGATCCGCTTCAGATTAATGCTGAATAAAACAACCTCAAGCGTAATCCGGGTGAGTCTGTTCAAGATTACATAATTAGATTCAATACAGTTTATAATGCTATTCCCGATGATTTGAGGCCATCTAGAAAATCAGCACTTCTTAAGTTCCCGGATGGCTTTGATCCGGAGATGGCCTACTCATTGAGAGACAGAGATCCACCTACCTTGGAGGATATGCAGAAAATTGTTGTTAGTGTTGAAGCGAATTTGAATGATAAAAGAGCAAGGATGAAGGCCGAAAAGCGAGTCACAATCAAAGAGGAAGCATCCACCTCAAATTAGCTTCTTCGTGATGTTGAACAGATAAAGAGGGCACTTGAAAATGTTTGTCTTGACAAGCTGGAACCGCAGATCCGTAATCCTAATTTCCGAAGTGCACAGCAGCAACAATATAGAATCAAGCAGCGTGAAACAAAGGCACAAGAGGCAGCAGTTCAGCAGCAAATGAAACCTCCTTTTCAGCAGAATTTCGTTAGCCAAGAATCAGAGGATGAAGGTGATAATGTTGGAGAGGAAAATCACTTCTTCACTCCTGATGATCTGCCCACTTATATTACAGAAGAGGAAGAGTTGGTGAGTAATTCCATCATTCCCCAAGATGAGCATTATATTTTGTCAAATGATGCAGCACTTCAAGAAGAATCCGAAGAGTATCAAAGAGGGTATGTGCATGCTTTATCAGCGCAACAAGGTCAGCAAAGGCAATTGAGAAACCGAGTGATTCCCATAAATCCCATCCAGAAGAGAACAGAAGCTTTGGCAAAGAATGGTTCTGCTGTCCCGCAGAAAAAAGGGAAAGAAATAAGCGATCCTCCAGCAGGCCAATCATTATCAGCAAGCAAAATAGACCAGCCATCAAATGCACCAAGAGATAGAGGTGAAAAAAGGGATAATCCGGCCAAAGAAGGTGAGAAGGTTTCAGTTTTCAGTTTGGAGAATGAGATTGCAAAGTTGAAGGTATCTATTCCCTTGACGGAAATCATGAAGAACAGCACTTACCGAGGCCAAATTTCCAAGTTGCTGAATTTCGATCCAATGCTAGACACGGTGAATGTAGAAGATGATCAGCCTGAGCTGATCTTTGGGCCCGCTTTAAATGGTGAGTCTCCTGAGAGTGATGTTCCTCCGTTCTATATCAGTTTGCGATTACATGAGTATGTGCTACACAATGCCATGTTTGATTCGGGAGCTTCACATAATTTGATGCCCAAAGCGATTATGGAGAAGCTGGGACTTGACATCACAAGGAAGTATCATGATTTGTATTCGTTTGATTCCAGCCGGGTGAAATGTATTGGTTTGATCAAGGACTTGGTGGTGAGTCTAGATCAAATCCCAGCAAAGAATGTTTTGATGGACGTGGTGGTGGCGGATATTCCTCCGCGATTTGGCATGTTTCTTTCGAGGTCATGGGGAGCCAAGCTCAAAGGTACACTTCAGCTCGATTTTTCCTATGCTACAATTCCAGTTTTTGGTCAAATGAGGAAGTTATATCAGGAACAAAAGATGAAATACATGATCACTAGTAAGGAAAAGCCCGTCAATCATCCTGTAAATTATGTACAAACAGATTTAGAATCTTTTGTTTTGTTTGCGGATAATTTCAATGAGATAGATAGTCAGTTAGTTCAAGTAGAAGATATACCAGCTATTACAGAGAATTTTAGAGAAGTTTTGAGAAAGGAAAGTGAAGAAAGGTCTGCTGTCATAAAGCCAACAGCTGAAATAAATGGGCAGCAAACAGAGGATGCATCGACATCATATTTTCAGCACTTAGAAGACGATGAAGATGGTCTTTGGACCATGGATTTTGATGGTGTGGTGGGCAACGATGGTGCTGGTATAGGTGTGTGGATTCGAAGCCCTTTTTCAGTCCAAAACCAAGTTCCAAGTAAGGTAAGGGTATGTTCATACAAATTGGCATTTGATTGTTCAAATAATGAGGCGGAATACGAGGCTCTTATTGCTGGTCTGAAAATCCTTCGGAAGTTGAAGGCAAAGAAGATAGCGGTATATGGCGACTCTGAGTTGGTTATCAAGCAAGTGAAAGGTGAATTTCAGGCTAAACATCCTCGTATGCGAGCATATCGGAATGTTGTCCTAGATATGTTAAAACTGTTTTCAGAACATACTTTGACATGTGTGCCCCGGATTCAAAATGGTGTTGCGGATGCATTGGCAAAGGCAGCGAGTAATCTGAAAATACCCATGAATTCCAGCAATAAGTTTGAGATATATGTGAAGCATCGTCCTACAGTTCCAGATAATCAAAGGTGTTGGCAAGTTTTCCAAGATGACGAAGAAATCAAAGATTTTTTGCAAATTAAGGGTAAGTTCGAAGACATCTCAATAGACACGGAAGCTGAAGGAGTAAATCAGATGGATGTGTTGCAGCTCAAGGACAATTACATTCCTAAAGGATTAGTTCCCTTGGAAGAATTGTTCGATCAAGATGATGTAGCCCGCAAGCCAACTTTGAGGCCAACAGAGGAAGGTGTCGAAGAAGTGAATCTCGGGACAGCTGAGAATCCAAAGATGGTGAAGTTATCAAAAGCATTGTCGCCCAAGGTAAAGAAGGAATATATCATATTGTTGTCTTCGTTTTCTAATGTTTTTGCATGGGACTATTCAGATTTGAAAACGTATGACACAAGTATCATTCAACATACCATTCCCATAAAGCCAAATCAAAAGCCTTTCCGACAAAAGTTGAGAAGAATTAATCCTAAATTGTTGCCATTGATCGAGAAGGAAGTCAACAGGTTATATAAGTCTGGAATCATAGTGCCAATCCGATTTTCTGATTGGATTTCCAACTTGGTGCCCGTGAGAAAGAAGACCGGTGAGATTCGCTTGTGTATAGACTTCAGAAATCTGAACAAGGTGTCATTAAAGGACAATTATCCGCTGCCCAAAATGGATCATATATTGCAGCGGGTAGTGGTGGCATCAAGGATGTCATTGCTTGATGGTTATTCCGGGTATAATCAGATTTTGGTACATGAAGATGACCGTGACAAGACAGCATTTACTACTCCATGGGGGACATTTCATTATGCCAAGATGCCGTTTGGATTGAAGAACGCTGGCGCCACGTTTCAGCGGGCAATGGACATGGCCTTTGCTAATGAGAAAGATGTCTTTTTGGTCGTTTATCTTGATGATTTGACTGTGTTTTCTAAATCTGATGAAGAGCATTTGTTTCATTTGACTAAGGTGTTTCAAAAGTGCAGAAAGTATGGTATCTCGTTGAATCCGAAGAAGAGCCTTTTTGCTATGAGCGAAGGCAAGCTGTTGGGCCAAATTATTTCTAAAGATGGCATTCGTATCGATCCTGCACGGGTGGAAGCAATTCAGCAATTAGAGCAGCCCCGAAGCAAGAAGGAGATTCAGTCCTTCAATGGCAAATTGAATTTTCTGCGTCGCTTTATTCCCAATCTTGCCGAACATCTTAGAGAAATAACCAACATGCTCAAAAAGGACAGCGAGCTCAAATGGACCGAAGAGGCAGTAAAGTCTTTCAACTTGGTAAAGTTAATTTTATCTTCAGCCCCAACTTTGATCAGTCCAGATTATACACAAGATTTTATTTTGTTTTCATTTGCCTCTGAGCATACGTTGGCAGCCGTGTTGATGCAAAAGAGAGACGGAGTCGAGAGGCCCATAGCTTTTTTCAGCCGCATCATAAGGGACGGAGCGCTGAATTATAATATCATTGAGAAGCAAGCATTGGCGCTGATAAAAGCTTTGAAAGATTTCCGGGTATACATACTGAATTCTCATATTTTGGCATATGTTCCCAATGCAGCTGTTAAGGATGTTTTAGTACAAACAGAACCGGAAGGAAGAAGGGGTAAGTGGATTGCTGCACTATTAGAGTATGATGTGGAAATTAAGCCTACCAAGTTGATTAAAGGTCAGGGACTTGCTAAGTTGATGGCTGAAACAAATCTTCATGTCTTAGACATCAATTTGATTGCTGCCTTATCCGATGAAGACGAAGAAAATTCAGCTCTACAGGTATCAGATATCTTTGTTTCTTCTCCTTGGTATGCTGATATTGTATATGTGCTTCAAAATGTGTCTTCACCCCCCGGGATGCCTAGAAACAAAGCTAGAACATTGAAATTAAAGGCTGCCAAATTTTGTATCATTAAATCTGCACTTTATTGGAAAGACCCCGGTGGCATATTGCTGAATTGTTTAGTCGAAGATGAAGCTAAGACAGCAATAGAGGAATTTCATAAAGGTGACTGTGGGTGTCACTTGTTTTGGAAGACCATGGCTAATAAGATCTTGAGAGATGGTTTCTATTGGCCTTCTTTATTTTCTGATGTATATAAAGCAGTTAAGAGTTGTCATGAATGTCAAATTTTTCAAGGAAATCAGAAATTACAGCCGTTGCCTCTCAAGCCCATTGAAATCAGCGCACCATTTCAGTATTGGGGCTTGGATTTTATTGGCGAAATCCACCCAGCATCTTCCGGGCAGCATCGATGGATCTTGACCGCCACAGATTATTTCACGAAGTGGATTGAAGCCATTCCCACTCGGCAAGCCACGGACTCGGTCATTATTTCTTTTCTTGAGAATAACATATTGTCACGTTTCGGCTGTCCACATAAGTTGATTACAGATAATGCAGCAGCCTTCAAGTTGAAGAAAATGGTTGATTTTTGCTACAAATATAACATCAGTTTGGGGCATTCAACCGCCTACCATCCGCAAGGAAATGGGCTGGCCGAATCTTCGAACAAATCTCTAGTGAACATCATAAAGAAATTGCTGGAAATAAATAAGAAGAGCTGGCACAAAAAGTTAGTAAATGCATTATGGGCTGATCGGGTAAGTCAAAAGAAGTCAATTGGTATGTCACCCTTTGAACTGGTTTACGGGATAGATGCAGTGTTTCCTACTTCACTTAGTGTTCCAGTGGCAAAGCTAGTGTTATAGACAATTTTGTGCCTTGCAGCATCAGGCATGAATTGTCAATAATCCAAGGGATCCAAAGTCCCTAAACATGATGTTCCTACCCCTAGAGGAACAAGGTCAGCAAACCAACAGCTCTCAGATCAGTTCTCCACCTGAAAACACTCAAAAACAAGCAATCCTGAAATCAAAGCAGGTGCTCCACTAGGCTTCTGCGCTGAAACTCAACTCCTCCATGGTGTACCTGCGTTGCAAAGCAAGTGGAACAAAGGCCACCTGCGCTGAGCGAGATAGGACAAGTGGCACACTGAGTCATTGCTCTGGAATCTTCCAAAAATGACACTTGGATCAGGGATTTCGCCTTGTGATGAGTCAGAGGCTCTGTTTCTCCAAGTGGAAGCAAGGTTCTCCAAGTGGACTCAAGAACTGAAGATCAACTGAAGAGAGAGAGGACACAAGGAAGCTACACATCAGTTGCAAGCTGACTCATCCTTTCTCAATTCATCTATATATTGAGCTCTCTCCTATGAGCTCAGGAGGCTGGAATTTTGTGCAAAGTAATGATATGCTGTTGGTTTCACTATAGAACTATTGGGTGATTGCTTGAAGGAGGTGAAGAGGAGAAATTCTTTCTGCTGGGAGGTGTTGCTGGATTGGGGCCTTCAATGGTTGTAACACTCTCAGAACTTTACTTCTTCTATTAATAAAAGCTATTGAGGTTCTTCTATATACTTTTGTTTCAATGATGTGTTGTGATAATTGTATATTTGATTTATGCTAATCCTTGAATCAGTTATGATTGCATGCTTCTTGTAGTTTCTTTCTTTGTTATTTTACAGGATCTCATTGTAGCTGGGCCAGTAAAAGAGCAAGGAGTTGGGAGCAAGCAAGCAAAGAGAAGAGTTTGGATTCGACATTAAGCGCAAGGCAACGGTTAGTGCATTTCTCCATTCTCTCTTGCTTTCATAAAGAAGTAAATCTTAAGTAGTTTTCTTTACAGTTGTTGCTGAGGTACTATCACCCTTAGAGTGGGATAGGGTCATCCGAATCGGATACTTTTCCCTACAACAAACTGGCGACTCCACTGGGGATCGTATCTGTTTGATTGTTTGTAGTATTTTGCTATTCATTTCCTGAACAAAAGAGTACCAAATCGAAAAGCTTTTGACTATATCAAAAGCGAAGTAGAGGGCAGCTACTCTAGCTCATTTCTAAGCATGTTCATGATTTGAAGAGCTGATCTACAAGGATCCTTGTAAGCTCTTAGTGATAGCTTTTCATCTTCCTTGTCATCCCTTAGTGTGTACTTGACTGATAGCTTCTGATTTGAGCAAAAACTGTGAATTTTTGAGAAAATTGTGACCCGGAAACTGAGAAAACGCAACTTTCGTTTTCCAAAGCAGGTAGTACACAGGCTACCTGCTTTGCAACGCAGGTCCTGAAGGGGCTACCTGCGCTGAGAGCCAGACTGGCTGTGCAGCACCTATGTTGGCCCAATTTTGCCTTGAGCATTTGGGGTTTCCTCCCTTTTTCTTACCTTTTTTCACTATAGATTTTGCAGCCAGTTACCAGTCTTGTACCTGTTCTGAAACCAACCTTACTTGCCATCATTCCGCCTCTGTTATATAACGAAATTGCACTTGTTCTTTTGTATTTCTTACATCATTTACAATTTCCCATAACGAAAGTGAACTAGTCTTGCTTTGGCCTCTTAGATCTGAACCTGTGTTAGGCATTTTGCTGGTCTAAAGAGTTAGCTTGTTTGCTGTCCATAATTGATTAGTTTTTTTACTTTCGTCATTATGGTTTGATTTCATGTATTTCTAGTGATTAAACAAGTAAAACTTAAGGTGTCTTTTGATTTTGGACAAGCTTGTTTGTTTTCGCTTTAAATCGAAATCAAAGTTATATAACAACTTTCTTTTTGTAATACATCAACATTAAGAAAGGGAAAAGAAAATACATGCATTGTGCATTTTGCATTTGACTGTTTGCATGCTGATTTAGGAAATTTTGCATTAGTGTGTGCTCTATGATCTGTGTGAAAAGATTTGCCTTTCTTCTCCTCAGTAGTTAAGATTTTCAAAGTTGAAAGATTGAAAAGTTTGCTTCTCATCTTAGACTGCATTCAGGAATTTGTTACATACATCTCGTGGTGATCCTTAAAGGCAAACTGCTAAGCAAGATCAACATTAAAATAAATTCAATTTACATAACAACGCTTTGAAACATAACGCAAACACATAGAGGTCTAGGTAGAGACGTGTTCCGGCGTCGTTAAACGTAGTGACTGTCGATCTCTACGAAGGTGGGTGATTCCTCCTGAGAGTCGGTGGCACTAATACGGACTTGTGCTCCCACGTACCGTCGTGTATATATTGGGAGACCCCTATAGGATCAAAGCCTTTATCCATAGGAAGCCATGTCGGCCGCCCTACTGATCGCGATGCAGTGAACACAGCATTCACGAAGATCGACCACCCGTACCGTAAAACGTATTCTGTGGTTTCGCGAAAAGTTTGGCACACCCTCTACCTAGAACTCCAGAGCAGTTTCTTTTGGCCTTTTTCAAACTCTATAACTGAAAAAGTCCATCCGAGCATTTGTCACTTCGGGCTCATTAAAACATCGAAGGGGACTAGAGTCATCTTTAGCTTTTTCTCGACTCTTAAAACATGAAAAAGCAAAGTTGTGTCTAAAGCATCGTTAATAAAATTTATTTTAATCGGAACATAATCACCTGTTATTCCCGCGTTGATCTTTCAGTTGAAAAGTATGGAGCCCACCAACCAAGGAAGTCACCTTGATGGAAATCCCAATCCCTTCTCCTCTTGGGGAGATGTTGGTGCACCTCATAATATGGCCACATTGTCACTTCCAGGATTGACAATTGGCCTACCTGTATGGCTCTTTTCAACTAATGTAGTTCAAATCGCCACAAATCCTGAGCAGTCGAATCAACAGTCAGACCAGTCTAGAGCTGCCCACCAGCCTTCCACTTCTTACAATTCTTCCTCTGATCCTTCATCTTCACAAGGTAGAGCCGGCAGAAGTCAGCCTCCCATGGAGAAGAAGGAAAAGAAGAAGAAAGAAAAGAAGCAGAAGGGGCCTATGGCGAAGGCAACTGGGGGCAAGCAAAAGACATCTGACAAAAATCCACACACTGCACCGACCGGGCCTAAATCGCCATGTGTCATTTGCAAAGGGACCCACTTCCATCGTGATTGTCCTTGTATTCCCTGGATACTAAGGGACTGGTCCCCGACGTTGCACGATCCGGTAGCATCAACCTCTGGTAGTCATGTTGATTGCAGTCCATCAACTAGCGAGAGTGAAGGACGAAAAGGGAGACCAAGATCACCTTGTATGTTGTGTGAAGGCGATCACGCCATCCACCGATGTCCATTCTTAGATGAGGCGAAGAGAGTTTTGGAAGATCGTCCGGTATCACCGTTACGACTTCCTCCTGGATACCAAAAACTCGTGCCTAATCCCTCGATAGTTGAAAATCCAGCTGGCCCGCTCAAGTGGTCAGCTGAAGTGTCAGTCATTGAGAATGAACCTGCTGAATCCAGACCAGACGAAAGTCTAAAGGTCGAAACGGCAGTTGACCCGGTTCTCCCTTCAGAGGTTTCATCCTCAAATGACTCCGTCATTGAAGACCCATCTTCAAATGACACCCTCACTGAAGAGGATAAGGATGACACCGTCCATATTCTTTTCATCAACACAAACTCTGATGAGCATCAGGGCAATGCGCCCATTCCTTTATCGCAGGAAGGAACATCGTCAGGGTCGTATCCGGCCGTGTATTTGGTCCCACCACCAAGCAACCTGGTTGTATCCTTTGATTGGAATCAACTAGGCAGACCCCGGTTACCAGCCAGTATCCCATTCAGAATCATCGTCCAAATCTACAGAATGGTGATGGCTGGAACTATCATTGATGAAGGGGCATCTGTGAGTATCCTTTCCTCTATTGCTTGGAAAGCACTGGGTTCCCCGGCGCTTTTACCTGAGATGAGAAATCTATCGGGTTTTGATAAAGGAACCAGTCGCCCGTTAGGGATTCTCCCCAATGTTCCAGTTACATTGAAGGGGAAGACAGTTCATATGAATGTCATGGTCGTCCAGGGACCCTTGGATTATAACCTACTCCTTGGACGGGACTATATATATTGCATGGGAGCAATAGTCTCCTCACTCTTTAGAGTAATGTGTTTTCCACACGAAGGAAAGATGGTCAAGCTCGTGGACCAACTTTCATTTCCGGGATCTCGCATCGCAAATAGTCAAATACCAACCCTAAACGGCTTATTCACTCAAGAAATGCCTCCACCCCCGGTTCTACTTCCCGATGAATGCGAGTGATTCGGAAAGATATAACTGGGACCCAGGGGGCATGCACCCTGGCCTGCCTTGGGCAGAGGAAACCTTGGGTATAAAGTTGATTTCCGCAGAAGAATATGACTAGTCCGTACCTCGTCCGAAAGAAGGAAGAGAGGGTTGTTCTAGAATAAGATTCTTTTGTCAAAGTTATGTGAGTGAGATAATCTGCTTCTCGCTCCCCTTGTCTAGATAATAAGGATACCGAGGAAGGGGACCATTTGCGGTAGCAAGTAGCAACCATCTTTGAAGACAAGCCTCACCCATTAAAACATATGTTTTGAAGGATAAGTAGGGGCAGCCTCCAAAGAAAGAGATTTTATTGCTGCAACGAGTGGTCACCATCTTTAGTAACCTAATGGTAGACATCGCCGAGAAAAAGAGTTTAGTTTGCGGCAGCAAACAAAACCATTTTTTGGATAATAAGTAAGAGGCAAACCTCCCTCCATAACACCAATGTTTTATCTATTGCGATCTTGCAAAAACCTAAAAGTGAACTGATGGGAAGACAAGTACCGTCGGCACCGAAAAATAACGAGAAGACAAGTATCGTTAAAAATATAGCAAGACGACAAGTAGAAAAACGGAGGTGGGACAGAGGAGGGGTAGCCTTGAAATTATATTTTATACCTGGGGGCATGCAAACCTTTTGGAGTGCAAGCAAAGAGCGGTTATTTATCTGTTTTTTGGATTAGTCGTTTCCGAACTAGCATGAAAAAAGGATGTGGGGCAAAAGTCAAAACTTGCCAAATAGGAGCATAGCTTCGTGAGATAAAGCTCCTTAAAAAATAGCTATCTCACCTGAGGCGTTTCTTGTATTATGACTGGTATAATCGAGCAGTTTTAGCACACAGTTCATGCTCGTTAAAAAAATAAACGCAAGATCCGAGCAGTTTTAGCACATAGTTCATGCTCGTTAAAAAATAAACATAAGTTGTGAGCAATCTTCCCCTAGAGTTCAAGCTCACCCAAAAAAAATGAACCGGTAAATAACCTTGAGAAATGTAACCTTTGACTGCCATATTAAAAGCCATTGGTCGTGTTTATATGCCATCACCTCCATCCGTTCATTTGGCCAATCGTTCATCTCCATATGTTTGTTTACCCATTTTGAGGAACAGCTGCGAAGAGTGATTTCACTAAGCCATCCTTGTGACACTGCCGTGATTGGAATATTCCAATCTGTACCTGGAATCTGCTGCTGCCCTGTTCATCACTCGTTCCTCGAAAGACGAGTCGTCTTTAAGCTCTTTTCACTGACTCGTAAAATATGAAAAGTTTACCGAGTTTTGGCCTTCCAGCTTGTTAAAGCGACCGGAAGAGCTATCCCTCCTCTAGATTTTAATCTTTTTTGGACCTGAGGGATTATTACACAAAAAGATCGAGCGCTTGTTTTGTTCGGCTCGTTAAAGCAATCGAAAATTCATCCCTTCTGTATTGTTTTATACTTTTTCGAACTTAAGGGATTAGATGATGAAAAAGGAATTTTGGAGTTGACTTTACGTACCTTTTCAGACTCTCTAAAAATGAAAAGGACCGAGTTATCCTTGTCGTTAGACTCGTTAAATTCATTAAATAGCGACAAACTTGTCTTTAGACGAGAACGAGTTTCCCTATCACTAGGCTCGTTAAAACATAGCGATGGGCTTGCCCGAAGGGCAGGTTATAGAACAAGCATATGTTATCCTCCTCAAGCTTGACAAAAATAAAGAGGTACTAGTCAGCAATGACTGGGGAAAAATTGGGAGAACCTCACAGCTTTAATGGTAGCAAGTCGCTCTTGAACATGACACTTTGTCCTCCGTATCACATCGGGTTGGGTTGTTTCATTCATCGGTCTCATCACCATGGTCCTCGCCACACCATCCACTTTTGGGGTAATGCTACCGATCCATCACATCAGTGTCGTTATATGTTCAAGAGAAGTTGTTCTGCAAAGAGTCAACCGTGTCCCATCCACTACCATACATTGTCCTTCATCCATTTCATGACCGCCACCCTGAACCATACATCACAGTTTGTTTTCACCTCATCACAATCACTAGCTCCGTTCCGTGTCACTGATGTGGGATTCATTAAGGCCCTCCTTTGACGGATCGCTCCTTGTCGACATCAGCTCATTATCCAAGGAGTTGATCTAGGAACAACCCCTTCAGTACTTTGAAGCTTGCATGCCTCAATGGCAAGTTTCTCACTTCCGGCGACAGGTATACATCAATGACCTTCGACCAGAAGATTTTGCATGGTGGTCGACGCCAAGTCCTTTATTCCCACCATGTGAATTGTACTGCTGTACCTTGAGGGTCATCATCCTTATCGGTGATTCCTCTCGCGTTTGTTAACGGTTTACATCATTGACCGGTAATCAAGCGATGTCTTTCCATGTTCGACTTCAAGAAATTCTCACATGGATCGACTTGTACATCGAGTGAAGATCGGAAGAGATTGAAGACCCCGGATCTAGTTCCATCCATCCGGGCTGCGATATATATTTAGGATATAAAGACATTTGATGTGTACATCATTGCAGCAGATGATCATCCTTCTCAAAGGATGATAATTTCAGCAGAGAATTATCAGTCTACCATCAGACGATCGTCTGTTCTATGTACCAAAATGAATTTATAAAGCTGAGCATGGGAATGCCCGCCTCAGCTAGATCATGAAAAAGTATGAAAAATAATGTATTGTATTGTATCTCATTACAGGACACTTCTCAGCAGATTGAATGAACTTCGGATCCTCCTAATAAAGCATTTCACCCGATAAACGACCTCATACTTTAGGGGGCATCTGTTATAGACAATTTTGTGCCTTGCAGCATCAGGCATGAATTGTCAATAATCCAAGGGATCCAAAGTCCCTAAACATGATGTTCCTACCCCTAGAGGAACAAGGTCAGCAAACCAACAGCTCTCAGATCAGTTCTCCACCTGAAAACACTCAAAAACAAGCAATCCTGAAATCAAAGCAGGTGCTCCACTAGGCTTCTGCGCTGAAACTCAACTCCTCCATGGTGTACCTGCGTTGCAAAGCAAGTGGAACAAAGGCCACCTGCGCTGAGCGAGATGGGACAAGTGGCACACTGAGTCATTGCTCTGGAATCTTCCAAAAATGACACTTGGATCAGGGATTTCGCCTTGTGATGAGTCAGAGGCTCTGTTTCTCCAAGTGGAAGCAAGGTTCTCCAAGTGGACTCAAGAACTAAAGATCAACTGAAGAGAGAGAGGACACAAGGCAGCTACACATCAGTTGCAAGCTGACTCATCCTTTCTCAATTCATCTATATATTGAGCTCTCTCCTATGAGCTCAGGAGGCTGGAATTTTGTGCAAAGTAATGATATGCTGTTGGTTTCACTATAGAACTATTGGGTGATTGCTTGAAGGAGGTGAAGAGGAGAAATTCTTTCTACTGGGAGGTGTTGCTGGATTGGGGCCTTCAATGGTTGTAACACTCTCAGAACTTTACTTCTTCTATTAATAAAAGCTATTGAGGTTCTTCTATATACTTTTGTTTCAATGATGTGTTGTGATAATTGTATATTTGATTTATGCTAATCCTTGAATCAGTTATGATTGCATGCTTCTTGTAGTTTCTTTCTTTGTTATTTTACAGGATCTCATTGTAGCTGGGCCAGTAAAAGAGCAAGGAGCTGGGAGCAAGCAAGCAAAGAGAAGAGTTTGGATTCGACATTAAGCGCAAGGCAACGGTTAGTGCATTTCTCCATTCTCTCTTGCTTTCATAAAGAAGTAAATCTTAAGTAGTTTTCTTTACAGTTGTTGCTGAGGTACTATCACCCTTAGAGTGGGATAGGGTCATCCGAATCAGATACTTTTCCCTACAACAGCTGGTGGCGAGGAGGATCCTATGCAGTGGCGGATTAGTCAAATGATTCATTTACAGCAGACACGAGAGGAGGTTCTTCAAAATTCCCTTAAGTTGCAGGAGCACATAAAGAAAATCTATGACAAAAAGGCCAAACCAGATGATTTTCAGATAGATGATGTTGTTTTGAGATGGGATGCCCGAAATGAAGACAAAGGGAAACATGGAAAATTCGACAACTTGTGGAAAGGTCCCTACAAAATTGCAGCATACCATGGTCCAAATGCTTTTCTTCTCAAAGAAATGAACGGTGAGGAATGTCTCGGTGGGTCGGTAAATGGCCGGCTGCTCAAAAGGTATCATGCTTAAGCATTTTCTGCTCTAATCACTCTCATTGTAATTACCATTTTACTTTCATTCTGCAGCAAGTGTGAACTGATCTTCCATCTTTAGTCTGGGGCCCGTGGTGAAGGCTATATTTCTGAAGATGGTGATTAGTTGGTGTGAGTTTTTCAAGTTGTTTTAGTTAGTCTTTTTTCTGCATAAAGTGAGTCGGTTTGTGTCAAAGTTAATTTAAATTTCAGTCAATTGTCAAAGTCAATAAAGTTGTCCAACTTTGGGTCACATGTGTGAATATTGACTCCATTGCCCAATGATGATAAAGCACTGGTCTGCTCTCCCAGAGGTCTAAGGTTCTTGGTACCTCCAAGGAGCTACCATCCCCATTGGAGCCAATGTTAGAGTCGGTCTTGTCGCCCTCCATCAGCGATCAAAGCTCTTTGCATTTGCATAAGTAGGTGTCTCATCAGTGTCAATTTTTGCATCCCATTAGGCATGCCATAACCCTGATGGAGGAGCTAGTGTCTTTGTCCCCCTCTTGGCATTGCTGGATCAAGTCATTTCAGTCCTTAGTCACTTTCAAGCTTGTCTTGTCTTGTCTTGAGGTCAAATTCCTAGGTCTAGGGTTTTGGTCAAGTTTGTTTACAAGGTCATGTCTCTGAAGGTCAATAGGTGCCCAGCAAGCCAGAGGGATGATTTTAAAAGTGTTTCTTCGAAAATTTCTATCTTGTACAGTTAATTTTCACCTTGGATTTAAAAACCCTGTTTTTAAAGCCAAGGTAATTTTTCAAATTTTTGTAAAAAGTGATGAAATTTCAAAAAACTTCCAAAGACAGCATGTAACCCTGGCTCCCTGGCCAAGATCCCTCAGATGATATCTCTGCAAAAAGTATCGAGCAAAAGCATTAAATGAGTCAATTTCAGGACAAAGGAAACCAAAATGGTCAATTTTATAAAGTGTTAAAGAAAAACATTAGAAAGTGGGTTTGGGCATGAAATTATTTCAAATCAAAGCTATAAAGGCCCAATCTCCCTCCATCGACCCTCATTGTGCATCCAAGTTACTTGCAAGAGTGATTGAGTGAAAGTTTGAGCGAATTTGGGAGCTGGACAGGCGCGCGACCCGTCAGACCAGGTGCGCGACCCGTCAAGCGCGTTCCGGCAGTGTAATTTTTCAACGGGCGCGACCCGTCAGTGGCGCGCGACCCGTCAGCGCCCTCCTTACCAAACTAACTGCAAATTTATCCAAGGACCCTCCGAAATCGCCAAATTGCCTAAGGTAGGCTCTCCAACTTAAGAATGGTTGCTTGTTATGGTCAATGGGAATCTTAATTGCATTTTTAAAGGATCTCCATGTGCAAGAGAAAAGCTCCATGTTGCTGCATTTTAAATTTGTAAAATATGCCTAGGGTTTTATGCTGTTTGAAAGGTATTCCCCTTGTAATCATTTTCCCCATTTCCCATGTCATTTTCCTTGTCTTTCTATATAAATTTCCCTTTTAAATTTGTAAAGAAAAATCCAAACCCTACCCCTCTTCCCTAAAAAATGAAAAATTAAGCCCTAACCCTACCTCTCATTACCCATGTAAACAATGTATATAATGATGCATATGCAATGATTTTTGCAATGTTTTTTCCCTTGAATCCCTATTTTATATATTTATTCCCATTTTCCCTTTAAAAGTGTCCCTCCCCTAACATTTCCCCCGTGCTCCTTGTCCCCTTGAAACAGCATATAAATCAGCATTTTACAAGGCAGAAACAGCAGTACATTTTGGCCACTCTGCTCCTTAAACAATGTCAGAAACCGAAACCTATGAGCAGAGTGATGACCAGGCATCAACTTCAGAGATTGAGATACAGAGGAGACCTCATAAGGGTGGAAAGGGTGGTCATCATAGGCGAGAGGAGCCCACCTCTTTGACAGATTTACAAGCTTGTCCTATGGCAGTCTCATGTTTCCAGTACATGTCTTGCTATGAGTTTTGTGAGAGGATCTCTCGGATTCAGCACCACAGAGAGTTGGCTCGCCTATTTGTTTTACACTTGCATGATGGACATGTCAACCTTGCTGGGGTGGACTTTACATTGACACCCGAGGTGATTTCACAGGCCACAGGGATACCTAATGTCGGAGAGGTATGGAATAAGCGCAAGGTGCTGGACAGTGTTCATTTTGAGCCTTTCGTTAGACCAGCACTCATGAGACACTTGACAGGAGTGTTTCCCTTCAGATTTCTCAGGAGTGAGTATGCTCCCATGATGAGGCTCATCATGCTCTATTTTACCTGTGAGGGCAGATTTTCACAGGTATATTCGTACCATATTCGCCTATTGATGCACTTCACACGGGTACGGATGATGAACATCCCTATTTTCTTCTATCAGAGCATTGAGAGGATGGTGTCCATGATGCAGAGGAAGAGCCCGGCACAGCAGTATAGGAGCCTTTACCATTATGGTTTGATTCAGCTAGTGATATTACATCAGTTGGCTCAGCAGGGCATCTCATGGGAGGAGTTCATCTCTCGTGAGATTTTCACAGCACCACCACCGCCACATCCTGAGGTTATTCACGAGGAGGGAGGACCATCACAGCAGCATGACATCCCCGTCACTAGACATGTCAGCTCCTCACCTTTGGTTACTTATCAGAGAGGCCAGAGGGCCTTATTTGCAGCAGCTCGGCGAGTACTTTCTCCACAGCATGTGGAAGGGGTCTCGCCTTCTTCATCGGCTCAGCGAGTGTTATCTCCACATCAGGTGGAAGGGGCCTCGCTTTCTTCAGCAGCACAGGTACCAGGGAGGGGCAAACAGCCCAAGATTGATGAGGGACCATCAGGTGTTCCGGATATAGAGCTTATTGATCTTGATGTCAGTTCTCCTAGCCGAGAGTCAAAGGAGATCATTCAGCACCTTAGAGCTGAAAATGATGCCTTGCAGAGGAGATTAGAGGGGGCACAATGGACAATCTCATACCTGGAGCAGCGCAACAAGCAGTTGGAGGATGAGCAAGCTCTTGATGAGTTGTGGAGGATTCGTAGTGACCGCAACTTGAATCGAAGAAGACCCGGTGATCTATTGCCCGCTGACCGAGAGTCCATGCTTATCCAGCTCAATGCTCACTTGGAGAGGCTGTTGGCTAAGGCCAACCAAGAGAAGAAATTGTTGAGAAACATGAAGAACCATTATTGGGCGAGAATGCACGTGTGCAAGGCAAAGATGAAGATGTTCCAAAGGCGGTTGGCCAAGGCACAAAAAAGGAGAAAGAGGCCCGATCCCCTCCATATCTTGGCCGAGGCTTAACTGAAGGACCAAGGCACTAAATAGCCTAGCCACAGCACAAATCCCAAAAAAATTTAAGCATTTTGGGTAAATTTTGGTTTTTTCAGGCAATTACAGGTTTTCTCCATTAACGGGTCTCACCCCCCGCGCGACCCTTCATCCTGGCAACTCCATTTTGCAAAAACTCAGCATTTCCAGATTTTTCATGAGAAGTTACATATGCTCATCAATGGACAAGAGATTTTATGAAGTTTTGGGCCTCCAGAAAGTAAAAAAACAAGCAAAAAATGACTTTCTGCCACATTTTTGAGACACAGAAAGCAGTCTTGGGAGATTGCAATTTTGGAGGGGCAAATGACCACGAAATTCAGAAATTCCAGTTGGGTTGGAAAGTAGACTCACGGACCTTTCCAACAAGCCTACTTTTGCTCAATTTGGCCACCTGGAAGTGCCCCAAATGTGGTCCCAAAGGCGCGCGACCCGTCAGGCAGAGGCGCGCGACCCTTCAGGCAAACTTCTCCAAATTTCAGTGTACAGCTCAGAAAAACGCAGTTTGACCCTGTTTGACTTTTTGGGGTGGATTATTATCCTATTTGATGTAATTAATGTACTTTTATGACACTTTTACTCTTATGTACCTCTTCTAGAAGATTCATTCATGAAAAAGGTGAAAATTAAATGAATGAATTGGTTTCCTAGCTTATAGAGGCAAGTTGTTTTGACTGCCTAGTTTGTAGTGCTTAGTTTAGAAGTGGTTGAAACAACTCCTAGGATAGTGAGCTCGACCCATGGAGGCAGGAAAAGAGGTTAGATGATTTATATTATGTACTTTCTTGCTCATTTTCATGGTTGGACTCTTGAGGGAGAAGCTATCATTGTATTATTCACTGTATCTCTGCAATTTTTTGCTAAGGAAGACCAGGGTTTTGCAGTCCTTTTTGGGATTCTTGTGGTTACATGTATTGATGGTGTGTTTCTCTATGTACTTGTAAGTGTGTTATGTGAATCATTTCCTTTCTTTTCCTTCTGCACATTAAGCAAACGAAGTGTTAAAGTAAGAATTCATGACTGCCATGCTCTGCTTTTAAGTTTGTTTAATTTCAATGTTTTCTACTGTTTAAGGAGAATTCAAAGTTAATGTTTGCTCTCCTTAGCTCCTCACCTGTCATTCCTGACCATCCACCTCAATCAAAGGCATCAATACTATCTCCTACCTCGCCCCAAAGAACCCCCTGCAGAAACTGTGTCCAATCCCCGCACCCAAAATTGCCATCCCCTCAATTTGCCACCGAAAACCCTAAAAACCCCAAAACAACCTTTTTGATCAGTTTACTAGCCTAAAATCAGTGTTACCCTATTGGTCATCTCATCCATTGAAGATCTCACCAAGATAGACCGGAGAGAGCCCTCTCCCGCCCCGTAGGGCTAGCTACGAGGCGAAGTGGTTTGATGTTGCCTTGAGGTTTACCTTTCTCAGCCTGAGGTGAAATTTCAAGCGCTAACACCATGCATGCCAAAACTAGTGAAGGAAACACACATGCAACTCGGTACTTGCAAGAAAACCTGACATAGTTGTTCCTTTTCCTTATTGTTCCAAGAATCCAAGTATGCCACACCCACCAAGAGTGCTCCAAGAAGGCTCTAAGTATCCAAGAGTATGATAGAGAGAGAGAATAATGAGAGTGCTCCAAAACTGAACTGATTAAGTCCCACCCACTGATCCTCAGAAACCTTTTTATTACTGAGGCCTCTATTTTCTTCATTTTCCCTTTATTTTCCTTCAACTTCCTCCTCACATGCAACCTGTGACCTTTCGCCTTCCTTTTCTCCTAATTTCAATTATTTTCATAATTTTGGTTCCAAAATACATGTTTGCCTCTTTAATACCTTAACCATTTCCTTTGCCAATTTCCTTAGCCATAAAAAAACAAAAGAACACCCACTAGGGATGTCCTTCCCACCATTCAGCTTGGAATATATGTCCCATCATCCATGGTATTTATATATTTTTACATGGAATTTTCACTAGGATTATCACAAAGAAAAGAAGGTCAGCTAGACTAGTTAAACTACATCATGGAAAGAGTTCCTTAAACACCCCTAAGTAATCAACAAAAGAAAGTTTAATTCAAGAAATTTCTGATGAGGAAGGAACACAACATAAAAACCATAATGAAAATATGTCTTAGGATTCATTAGCTCTAGAACAAACAAATCTAAGCCAAAAAGAACAATAAATAGAGGTGGATCAAGCATTGGAAGGACTGGAAAATTTATTGCAAATAGTGAATCTAGGGGAACCAATGTCCATTGCAATGGAGGAGCCTGCAACTCATTAGGTAGCCCTCTTAATTCTAATCAGGGTGCTTCACCTAATTCTCTAGTTGTAACTCCTCTTGTTGGATCCCCAACTGTAGAAAATCTTGTAGATTCACAAGCTAATGCAATTTTCTAAAGCAAGAGACAAGAATCTACTTCTACTCTTTATAGCGAAAGCCCATAAACATTGAGCAAACATTAATCAATAGAGGAAGAGAATCAAAGGCACATAACACAATAAATATCTGGGGAAAGCCACAACTCAAAAACCCACTATCTGTTTTGTATTAATCCAGAAAATCAAGATGAAATTACAATGCTTGTTCTCTCTAGAACAATCCCAGCACTCAGCAAATTCAATCTCCAACTCATAAGCAAGCTCAAGGCCAAATCTTAGCCTCTTCACAAGCTCTCCAAGTCTCTATTCCAATGCGTAATTCCTATGGAGGATATCTTGTATTTAAAGGGAAATAAAGCCTCTAAAAATTGCGCAATCCCTTAAGGATCAGTTCCTGAATGCATGCACTATCAATGCAACTCAGAAAAATCTAAAACAAATAGTACATTGTCCCTGCACTCTAGTCTCAACTGGGTCTTTCTCAAAATCGAAATGCATGATTGTCTGATGAGTGAATATTTAGTTAACTAGAGTAGCACTGGTGGAGTTCATTAGTGACACCATTGACTGTTAACTCACTATTAGTTCTCTCAATCACTTTGAGAACTAATTTAATTGAACTGACTCAAGAAACCGAGTCTTCTATTTTACAACTCATTTTGGACTCTTACAAAGTAGGGAGAACATACACATGACGACAGAAATACTTCCAACTCGAATTTCCTAAGTTAAGTAAGTTTAGTAAACTTAATTTAACTATTTTAAGTTGTTATGAGAATAGAATTCAAATTTAATTCACAGTTTAATTCAAGGACAAATTAAACTAAAATTTCTTGTTGCCATTTCTCAACACCAACCACCATCATTTTAGAGCCATCTGATGATTTTGAAGTTATTTCCATTTAAGAACACTCCATGGATTATGTTTCCACTATATTAGAACCCTCTCCTCCAGAAGATATGGCTCCACAATTTCCTCATAAATAATTGATTGATGTAAGCCAAGAGCTTAATGTTTCTCCTTCAGCCATGAAAAGTGGACCTCAAATTGACCCTCTTATTAAAATTTCCTCGGAACCTGTGATTGATAGAGTGCCAATGGACTTTTGTAACTCACCTAATGATCCTCTAGTGGTTAATTCTACCCAAAATACTACTATTGAAGATGATGAAGCAAAAAATTATGTTTCCCCTAACTTTTCTTCAACAATTTTGGCCAAAAACTTTTCTGGAAGAACTAGAGGTACAATAGTTGTGAAGAATAAAGTAAAAGGAAAAATTCTCAAGGAATTTATTACACTCAGGAAAGAAAACTATAGGTTACAAATTGAGAAAATGGTCACAAACTAACAAACAATTTTATGAGGGTCATGAAAACAAAGTTGTAGAATAATGTGGAACCAATGGTGGGAAGAAAGAAGTCCAAAATGTTGAAACTTAGATTGACCTTGTACCAGTTTCCATTGAAGAATAAGTTCAAACTAATTTATTACTTAGAAGTTCAAACTGATCTTGCACCTATTTTCATTGAAGCTGAGACCCAAACTGATACTGTACCTATTCTTATTTAAAGAGGAGCACAAAAGGATGTTATGCCTCCTTATACTACATTGATTGTAGATGTTGCAATAAATGTGCTAAACAAAACCCTGGTAGAGCATAAAGAGACCATATCTAAATATTGAGGGGAAGTATTGCCTCAAAGGGAATATCAAAAGTTGCTTTAGCAATTTCAAGAACTAACAATAACAAAGGACGAACACATGCAAAGCTAAGATCTGCCAAGAAGAAAATTCATGCCTTTGCAGGAATGTGTTCATAAGGTCACAGAGAAAAAGGATTAAATTTGTTCTATTTACTCAGATATCCTAGCATGTATATCTCTAGCATGAAAGTATGCTTTATTTCTACTTGAACAATATTTGTTTCTTAAATCCAAGGCTATACAATGTGGTCAATCGTATGAATTCAACAATGTGTTGGATTTCATCATTGTTTTTCATAAGCAGGATGAGCAAACAAAGTATCTCCTGTGCGAACTCTACATGCATAAATTCCTTTTGGTAGAACATCTAAATGAAAATATTGTTCCATTTGTCGAATATGTCCAACTTCAGGCTTTTATATCATTTGCACTAAATTAGATAAAGTGGGAGAAATCTTATCACACTTTTCAGCGAAGAGAGCATAATATTGATCTCTAGGTTAGAGGTGAGCCAGAGAATATCTTTGCTACACTTCTCCACCACAATTCCTTTATCAAGAAGCCTGATGTTGCTTCCTCACTTGAGAGAATTCATAATGAGGTATTACACTCAGGGTGGGAACAACTGGAAGACATAAAATATGAGACTATTAACGAAGTTAAAATGAGATTTCAACTATCATCGAGAGAAATTAAAAACAAGGAATATTTTGGCTTATATAATTTTCAGCAAGCTATGTCTAGAGTGAATGATTATGTTAACATTGTGTTAGAATATGGAATCAAATGGATGGGATGCAGGTATAGATTCCCTATGATTTGGTGTCCTCAATCTTACTATAAGTCTAATTATGAACTATTAGAGGTAGGTAAGTATGTGGCTTTTCAAGAAATCAAAAGTAGGAGTGGATTCAGGCTCAGAGGAGAAGAACCCTATGGAGCCTACTCCTTAACTGCCTTACATGTTAATTATTTATTTGCATGAGGACATGCAAAAAGGTTAGTTGGGGGGTGATGTTGGGCCTCACAATTTTCATGATTCCCTTATCCTATTCCTTAGTTTTAATGTTGTTTTCTTGTATTTTTCTTATATTTATGATATATTAACTCATATAACATAGGCCTTAGAAGGAATTAGTTTACTTTTACCATTTCACCTTTTAGATGTACTATTTTGATTACAAAAGTGTTATTTATTCATGGTTGAATCTTTACTATGAACAGGGGTTTTGTGATATAATAGGGGCAATTGGCACTTGATGTTGTTTCCAGAGTTGTTCATGGTAAAATCGAAATAGTGTGATGTTGTCTCAACCAACTGTGGCAGATCAAGCGAGGTTGATTCTTATCTAAGTAAATATGTTAGGGACAAAGCCCTTGATTTTCTTATCTAGGCGATATTAAGACTCTTTGTAACTAAAAACGAGCATCTTGAGAATCTTTAGATTCTTAGGATTGCTCTTTGTTAAAATATTTATTGTTTTTATCTCCCTCAATTGTGGTATAAATACAGGGGATTGTGTCCCAAAAGAGAGAAATTTTTTTGGTAACATTTTTCATACATTTGATAGACTTGCTAAAAGCACTAACTGTAATAATTTTTCATAATATAATGTAAGCTTTTACTGTTAAGAATTAATCCACTATTCTAATCTTTTCTATAAGGCAGTCTGACTCTGGTATTTTGGGCCCGCTCCTAGATGAGGTGTTGTCTTCATTTGTATTATTAAATTCGCATTTTATCTCTTTCCATCGATCATTCATCTGCTAGATTAATTGCAAGTCGTGTTCTTTCTTTTGAGTAGAGATAATATTGATAGTCGTGATATTGATTTGCAGGTATTGTTCTTTAAATAGTTGATTTGTAATTGTTGTTAATTTACTATTGTTTTTTTATCTTTTAATTGTCGATGCGTTTGTACTAGTTTTTCTTCTCCTCTTTCTATTCGTTCTTTTCTGTCTTAGGAGTATGGTTTTCCAGCGTTGTTCCTTAGATTTCACAAATGTTGTTTTCTAAGTAGCATCCTTAACATTCAATAGCTTTCCTTGTTATATCCTATGAAAAGTGCTCTAAATTCGATACTTTTGAATGGTTTCCAGAGAATACAATCTACCTGAAAGCTTGATACTTTGAATATATGTCTACAGTTAGGAATTGATTCTTTTATTCTAGTCAATTTTCTTGATATTATAGAATTAGTTGGTTATAGTTCCAGGACCATCTCTTGCATATACCTTGTAGATAACCTTGAAATAACCAGGCAAATCCTCGGGATTGATAATTGAATGTGTGGTAGTTAGTTGATTCTTTAGAGCAATTAATTGTCTGAACAGTTGTGGACTTGGTTAATATTGTTAAGATTACCTCCCATCTTAACCACATGGGAGAGGAGACTTAGGGGTGTGTGATCTTTACCAAGGGCAGACACACCTGCCATGGGCTTGGTTGTGGTAAATCGATCTCCCCTAAGTATTGGATGAAAGTGTTCTACCACTTGATTACTGAGGATCAAGTTGGAGAGGGCCAGTCAATGGACATAGGACATGTGATCTTTACCAAGTTCATTTATGACTCACATCGACTTGATGGTGGTAAATTGATTTCCCAAATTGTTGTGTAGATCATTTTTCTTCTTTTATGGTTCGAGTCATCAATTTTCAGCTGAGATGAGATGAGATTTCTTCTTGTTGAGTCAGGTACATTTGAGATGAGACTTATATGGTGTAGCTAGAAGTTCCTCCCTAGCTAAGAGGGGGTGTTGAAAATTGGGTAGCTTTGGTTGGAATTTCATCATTAAAATATTGGAGAAAATTCAAATTTACAAAGTTGGCCTTCAAGTCAGCAAGTCAATCCCACTAAGGAAATGACTCCTCCTAGACACCATATAAATAGCCTATCGTTGAAAGCCATTTGGAAAAACACATCAAACATCACATCAAGCACATTCAATCCAAAATTGCAGGAGGTCTCTCACCCATGCGAAGGAGTCAAAGGAGCCCTTCTTTTCTACATTGACTTGGGTTGGTCTAAGGCAGAGAGTTTATGGTTGACAAGCTACATAAAGTCTGAGATTTGAGAGCAACAGAAATTTTGTGATTTATGAGCTACAGAAAGTCTAAGATTTGCAAGCTATACGAAATTTGTGATCTATGATCTATATAAAGTCTAAGATTTGCGAGATACAAAAAATTTGATATCTGCAAGATATAGAAAGTTTGAGACCTGTGAACTACAAAATGTTTGTGATTTGAGAGCTACAAAAAGTTTGAGATATGCGAGCTACAGGAAGTCTGTGATTTACGAGCCATAGAATGTCGCCATTTTGTGAGCTACAAAAGGTTACTTATCTATGAGATCATTGACTATTGTAGATTGGGATCTCTAACTTAGATTTGACTATCTCTATCTATTTGGATTGGTTTTGACTTGTTTGATTTGGTAAAGTCAATCGTTGACTTTGACTGGTTGATGGATGTACTATTTGGATTAGTATCTCATCTTGAACATTGATTGGCTAATAGAAGAAGAATAATTGATCAAAGGATTTTCACCCTTGTGGGGTTTTTCCCTAGTCTTTGACCAAATCTCTATGTCTCATTATGCTTGGCTATCTTATATTGTGCATTTATTGTTTATTGTTCTATTTATAATTCATTTACTACTGTTAGGGTGATTGCAATTGAAGAAATTGTTTTAAAGTGATTATATCAACATAAAACATTGTGTAAAATTAACAAGAAGAGTGTATTATCCATTCTAAAGGAGAGGACTCTTGGATCATATGTTCAAATTGTAATGGAATAGAATAAAAGCTCTTAATATTTCCTTACATATAGATTGTCATTCTATAGATTTAGATGTAGTATGTTTTGATTTACATTATGATGTTATAGGATAGTTTGATACCTTGTTCTTGGAATATTGAGCTCACTTCAAATAAATCATGGCAGTCTTTTATTTCATTTTATATGTCTTTACTTAATGCCACAATTTGATTTCATTAACACTCTTTTCCTTTTGTAAGTTACATTAGTTTTGTCAGGCCCCTATAAAACTAGTGATTCCCCCATTACTATTGTCATTGTATCCCTTATTGTTATTATTGTGCCCCTATTGTCCCATACTTTTATTATTATGTCCCATAGAAACTCACTATTGTTATTTTTGTGCCCTTATGTTATTACTCTTATGGCAGCTTGATTATATTGTGACCCCTTAGACTCCTATATATAGAAGGGAGGTTTAATCATTTGTATCATCCAATAATTGTTCATTTGTGTAATGTAAAGGAGGTTGCCCTTTCAAAGAGGCTGAATTCTAAGGCATTGATCTATCTTTTCTATATTTTTGTGAGCTGGTTTCCTAACATTTGGTATCAGAGCTTTGGATTCTAGGGTTTCGCTGCTCCAAATAGGTCATCATGGCATTTTCGCTATAAATTTTTGTCTGTGACATTTTAGAAGCTACCGAAAAAACCCATTTGAGCTGAAATTGTTCTCAACTTCGTTTCCAAATTTCAGAGCTTGTCTCAGTATATTTGCGGAGATATGATCTGAGGAAGTTAGGGTTTTTGTATACTCCTGAATTACATTCAAAACAGGTGACCTGGGAAAATCATAATAACTTTTGTTTTGAGCATCAGATTGAAATTTCATAAGAATTTTTAGAAAGAGGACGACCGGTAGTTTTCTATGTATTAGTTTCAGGTACTAAGGTCGACACAGTGACACGTGGCATGTTGTACAATTTCGCTCTACTGAACTAGTTTATAATCAGGTCACCGTGGGAAATTTGGCATAACTCTTCCTTAGAGAATCCAATCTTGATCAGACTTGCGGGGTTAGAAAGAGTACTCAAAGGGATACTGCAAAATGAGATTTCAGATATTCGAGATCCACAATTATAGAGATACAACATATTCAATATCGAGCTCTTACAAAGAAAAAAAAGGTGTGTAGTTTTTTTAAATTTTGCATAAGATTGGTTTGAAAAATTAGTTTGAAGGAATTCAAAGGGAATAGTGAAGAATTATTAGCATTAATTAATGCCCCGAAGAAAGAAAATGGAAACACCTAGTAAGCAACTTGAAATCTCTAGCATGACTCGTGAAGAAGAGGAAGAAATGCAACATGATATATCAAAATTACAAGACCAAGTACAACAAATTTCACTCTCACTAAAGGTAAATGAAGCCAAGATGAATGGTGTGGAAGCTAATATGAATGGCATGCAAGTTAAGATGGATGGCGTGGAAGCTAAGATGGATGGCATGGAAGCTAAGATGAATGGCATGGACGATAAGATGGAAGAATTGAAGATAAATTTGAATAAGTTGCTACAAAAAATGGTCACTAATGGTGAAAGGGTAGTAAATGAAACTCAGGATGAGAACAAAAGAAATGTTAATCATGATTTTATAGACTCTAATGTTGGATTGAAGACCCACCATGTTCCAAAAATCGATATGAGGAATTTTGATGGCAAGGATCCCAGAACATGGATACTACAAATGGAGCAATTTTTCGATCTCCATAATGTGCAAAACACACAAAATGTACATATTGAAACTTTATATTTGGAACCAAATCAGTTTGTATGGTATCGATGTCTTTTCTCTCATAAATAAATCATCACTTGGGCAATTTTTACGGAAGAAATGATAGCACATTATGAGGATACAAAAAGCAACACTTTTTTAGCCAATTAATAAATCTCAAACAAAAGGGTTCAATGATGGAGCACATTCAGGACTTCCAAAAATTGAACATAAGGGTAAAAGATATTCCAGAAGAGCATAGGATTGATGTTTTCATAGGGACTTTAAAGGATAATATCCAACATGAGGTTCGCCTTTGGGAACCTGATTCATTGGAGTAGGCATTCAGGGTAGCAAGAAAAATGGAAAGAAAAATTATGGCAACCAGGAAGCCTACCACTCACAACTATAAAGATGGAAGTGTTGTTGCCCCTTGCCTTCACAACCTACAAGGTTGACACCACAACAATTGGAAGAAAAAAGAGCAAAAGGGCTTTTTTATAGTTGTGAAAGCAAATACACTAAAGGTCATAAGTGTGCTGAGAAGAAATTATTCTACATAGATTGTGAAGAGGAGGAAGAAAATGAACAAGAAATGTCAAAAGAAGAGGATATACTCCAGGAACAAACCCTAGATAAATAAGAAATGAATCCGACCATTTCTTGTAATGCATTGGTTGGAATTACCACTCCTTAAACTATCAAGATAGAAGGACATATCAAGAAGAAAAAGTTAATAGTGTTAATTGATTCGAGAAGTACCTGTAAGTTTATTCATTGTAAGATAGCAAAGGAATTGAATTGCTTCCTATATCCAGCACCAGAGTGTCAAGTGATGGTTGCAAGTGGAAGAACCATAAATTGCTTTGGAAAGTGTCATAATATCAAGTTATCCATGGGAGAATATGTATTGAATAGCCCAACGCTTTCCATTCCAATGCGTGGTGTTAATGTTGTACTAGGAGTCCAATGGCTACAATCCTTGGGTATAAATAGCTTTTAATTTTGAAGAACTTTTCATGAAATTTTATGTGGAAGGAAAGGAAGTTTAATTAAGGGGTATTGCAGGGAAACGGGGAAAGATAATCAGCTCTAACGGTATGACAAAGCTTCTAAATAAGGAACAACGAGGTGTAATTGCCAATTATGTTCACCAGAGGTTCCCACATCAAAATCATCTATTTCTCCAGATCTCCAAAAAGTCTTGGACAATCATTCCAAGGTATTTGAGACTCTCAAAGGTCTCCCACCTATTCGTGATCATGATCATGCTATTCATTTGATTCCAGAAAGTGTTCCTCCAAACATCAGGCCGTATAAATATCCCTATGCCCAAAAGAGTGAAATTGAACGTATGGTTGCAGAAATGCTAGAGGCTGGTATAATTCAACCTAGTCAAAGTTCTTTCTCTGCTCCAGTAGTATTGGTGCACAAGAAGGATGGATCATGGCACGTGTCTGGATTATAGGGAGCTCAAAAAGCTCACTATTAAAGATAAATTTCCCATTCCTATCATTGATGAATTATTGGATGAATTGCATGGATTAATTTACTTCACCAAGTTGGATTGATCTGAATTTGAAACTACTTGTAAATGGTTTGCAAGGTATTCAATTCAGATATATACATATTTAAAAGATGTCCATGTCTTGCAGAAAGAAAACAAATGAAAATTTCAGCTGTTCATGACCCATTTAAGCATAGCAGATTTATTTCCTTTTACTGTTTAACACACTAAAACGAATTTGTTCTACAAAATAAATCAACCACAGATGCAAAAGAAGTTGATAAAGCAGTTCACCCCTCCTGGGCTACGTCTGCTAGGTCCAAAGCCCCCAAATGGGCCTGTCCTTATTTTAATTAAATGCTCAAATTGAATATACAGTTGAATAGAAGCATCTACAGGTGGAATAGATGGTAAAAATGGATTCAAAACACTTGAATCCTTCAGGATTGACTACTGGTTCACCTCCAATGGATACCTGCAACCCTATACAGTCTTCCCAATACTGGGCCCTGGTGGCTCCTAGAACTTCCACGGCTCCAAAACCTCTGCAAATGACCTCAGATGGCTGTAAGACCTACACCAATGGCTTTAGAAGGTTGAAAATACCCAAAATCAAAAAAAAAAATCGTCCAAAACCGCCTTTCCTAGCCAAAGTTATGGCCAATTAAAGTTTCTCCAGTCTACCCCTAGAAAAACTCCAGCTAACTATAGTTGGGGCCAGTTAGGCTCACCAAATATGGCGGGACCGCCCAAATTTGGCGCTCTGCCATTATTCCCGCCAACTTGACTACAGTTACAATAAATGCGGATGTGACCAAAATTTTCGGCTGGCAGTTTGCATCGGATTGCGCGCTGGTGGTTAGTGTGCTGGCGGTTGGGACTTAAGCCCTAGATTCTAGGCCCGAGGTCGCATGGTATGGGGGTTGGCCCTTAGGGGCTGGCCCCCGCCCAAACTCATTTTAAACTTTAATTATTGTTTTTTCCGACCATATAATAAGAGCTAGTCTTGTGGCTTAACGGTAAGGCGTTATATTGTGGTTGATGAGGTCATGGGTTCAAAACTTTGAACTCCCAAAATTTTAAATATGCGCCCATTGTTGCTGACGTCATCCCAGCCACGTGGCAGCCTCCGGGCTTGCCACGTGGCAGCCATTGATTCGCTGTCCAAAAAGAATATTCCGTAGAATATTCTTTTTTTAATTTTTTTTTTTTTAAATTCAAAAATTAAGGGTTATTGGGCGATTTTGTTTTTGGCATAAATTTCTCATACGGCGACCGTTTTTCGAACCGTTTGCGGCAATGGAATCAGGAAAATGAGCACTTTCCAGTTGTTCAACTTTGAACCAGTTCTGAGCATTTTAAATTTTGAGCATTTTACGACACTTAGGACATGAGCACCTGATCACGCCTCCCCATTGGGAAGCTTTTGGACCCCAAAAGCCTTCAACTACCTGTTAAAGAGGTGAGGGTACAGCTCCCTCACTCTGTCCACCTCCATCCACTTTGCCTTGTTTGGTTTGCTGCCTTTGAAACCAACCCGAACATAATCTACATTGCCCCTTCTTGAAGTGCGTGTCCTTCTGTCAAGGATTGTATCTTCTTTCAGCTCATCTAAGAATTCTGGCGAGAAATCTTCTATAGATGGCAGCTGAACAACACTTTCATGATCAGCAATCAAAGGAGGTTCATACAAACGTAAGTTCTCCACATTGACAACAAAATACATTTGCATGTAGGAAGGCAAATCTAATTGAAAAGAATTATTTCCAACCTTCTTGAGGATTTTGAATGGACCATAACGAATAGACTTCAGCTTTTTACCTTCTCCTTGCATCCTTTCCTTATTAATGTACAGCCATACCTCATCCCCTTCTTGAAACTTGTGATCGACTCTATGCTTGTCGTGTCTTTCCTTGTACTTGCCTTGACTCTTCTCAAGCTGTTCTTGAATTTGTTGATGTATTTGCTAAATTCTTTCAATGAATGAACGAGCTTTGTCAATATCACTGTGTCCCTCAATGGTAACATCTTTCTCAAGAATGAAATCAAGAGGTGATTTTGGCAAGTAACCAAAACAAGCTTCAAACGGTGAGGTGTTTGTGGAAGAGTTCTTGGCACGGTTGTAAGCATGTTGTATGTAGTGCAAATGTTCATCCCAAAGCTTGGGATGCTTGCTGCAATAACCTCTCAAGAGGTGCACAATGGTTCTGTTCACAACTTCTGTTTGTCCATCTGTTTGTGGATGGAAAGCAGTACTTTTCTTCAACTTTGTGTCCATCATCTCCCATAGGTTGGACCAAAAATTCCCCACAAATCTGGAATCCTTGTCACTAATAATGGAAGTAGGCAAACCAAAGTGAATCCATACATGATGAAAAAATAATTCAGCAGTTTGTTCAGCAGTTATAGTTTTCTTACAAGGCATATGTATACACATTTTGCTGAAACAATCAACTACGACATATAAATAATCATGCTGCTTTCTAGATTTTGGCAAACCTCCTACAAAATCCATAGAGATGCTCTCCCATGGTCTAGAAGGTACCGGCAAAGGAGTATACAAACCAAGCTTCCTATTGCTAGGCTTGCTTGTAGCACATAATGAACATCCTCTTATGAACCTTGAAACAAAATCTACCATGCGAGGCCAATAGCAATACCTCTGTAGATGTGCAACTGTTTTGCTCACACCAAAATGGCCAGCAATAAGAGAAGAATGAGCTTCTCTTATGACATTTATTCTCTCCCCCTGTGGTATACACAACTTGCCCAAATGAAACAGCAAATTGTTATGCATGTGATAGTCATTTTCTTCTACATGATTCCCTTTACTCAAGTTAGCATACACATCTTTAAAGTCATCATCAGATGCATATTGTTCTATGTAACTATCATGTACCATGGAATCATTCTTAAGTAAAGTAACAGCACCAATAATAGGCCTTGAAAGCATATCAGCAACCTTATTCAAAGTACCTTTCTTGTACCTTATTACCAAATGGAACTGTTGCAAGAAGCCCATCCATCTGAAGTGTCGTGACTGTTGTAACTTGCTTTGTGATTGCAAGTACTGTAAGGGCTGATGGTCGGTATGTATAACAATTTCTTTGCCCATCAAATAGTGTTTCCACTTTTTGACGCTTTATACCAACGCATACAACTCCTTATCATATGTAGGATAATTTACAACAACACCATTAAAAGTTTCAGAATGAAAAGCAATAGGCTTACCATGCTGTAGAAGAACTGCACCCATGGCATAATCACTAGCATCAGTTTGTATCTCAAATGGCTGTCTCAAATCCGATAATGCAAGGACCGGAGCTGAACTAATCTTCTCTTTCAAAGATTCGAAAGCTTTTTGCTGCTTGCCTCCCCATTGGAAAGCATGCTTCACACTTGTCACTGCATGCATAGGAGCTGCTATAGAAGAGAAGTTAGAGATAAACTTCCTCCAATATTGAGCTGCACCCAAAAAACTTCTTACCTTTGTTATGGATTTGGGAGTAGGCCAATTCACAATAGCCTCTATTTTAGCAGGATCTATTCTCAAAGCACCTCCTCCTACTATGTGTCCCAAATAAACCAAAGAAGTCTTTCCAAATTCACACTTCGACATTTTAAGAAATAACTGATTCTTCTTCAAAACATCAAGTACTTTCCTAACATGCATGACATGATCTTCTCTAGACTTGCTGAAAATTAAGATGTCATCTAAGTAGACAATAACGAAAACATCAAGAAAAGGACGCAAGACATCATCCATTACCTGCATGAAAGTTGCAGGTGCATTGCACAAACCAAACGGCATCACAAGCCACTGAAAGAGTCCTTGTTTGGTTTTAAAGGCTGTCTTCCAAATGTCACTTTCTTCAATTCTTACTTGATGATATCCACTGCGCAAGTCTAGCTTAGTGAAATATCGAGCATCTTTCAGCTGGTCTAGCAAATCATCTATCCTTGGGAGTGGGTAACAATTCTTTACCGTTATCTTGTTCAAGGCCCTGAAATCAACACACATACGCCAAGTGCCATCTTTCTTTGGAATCAATACAATCGGTGACCCACATGGCGAAGTACTTGGCCTTATGAAACCCTTGTCCAACAAGTCCTTGATTTGCTTCTTTATTTCAGCATTCTCCATAATAGACATGCGGTACATGCCTATGTTTGGAAGAGGACAATCTAGATGCAAATGGATTTCATGCTGAATCTCCCTCTTAGGAGGCAAACCTGTTGGCTCCTGAAACATCTCATGATATGCATCAACTACATCATACAGTTTTGACTTAAGTTTTGGATCACAATTGTCAAATGACTCATGATTCACATCAACCTTGGGCTTAATCATAAGAAGAACAAAATTCTTACTTGAATTGACCAGCCTTTTTACCTGTCCTGCATTCACCATCGCTATATTGGTCTTCTTGCGATGAGCTCTAACAATTAACTCCTTGCCATCTTTGAAAAGATGATATTTGTTTTCATGGCGATGAAAGATAGCTTTCCTGTCAAACAAGTAAGGACTTCCCAAAACAATTCCTGCTATATCAAAAGGTACCACATCAAGTTCAACTGTGTCAATAAAATGTGCAGTAATTGCAAAGCGCAATGTGCACTTTCTTGAAACTTGCAAATTTGCATCCTTGCAAATCCATCCAAGTGGATATGGCTTCGGATGTGGAACGGTCTCAAGTTTAAGCTGCTTGACCAAGTCCTCTGATATAAGGTTTGCTTGTGACCCACTATCAAAAAGTGTGTCAATTTTAGTATGTTTTGAAATCACCCTCACATGAAACAGTTCAATTCTTTCTTCCTCATTAGGAGCTTGTACATGGCAGTTTGAGGTACTAGTGTTGGCTTGAGTTTCAATTTCTTTTCCCTTCAAGTTTTTCAAACCCATGGCTGCAATTTTGGTTTCATCACCTGAATCATCCCCTAAATCCTATGGTGTAGATGTAGTAGCAGCAGTTTTCTGTTTCCCTTTGGATTTGTTAGATTGAGGTCTTTTTTCAAGATGTAATTTCCAACAGTTTTTCTCCTCATGGCCTGGTTTAGAACAAGGTTTACAGATCATTTTCTCACTCTCCTGTTTGACAGATGCATTCTTTTTGCCCTTTCCCTTGGAGGTTTTCTCTTTGTTTTTCCCCTTGGGGGGCTTGTTTCTACCCTCTTCAAATGTGTTTTTTCCCCTTGCCTCTAAATGTGTAGCTTGGACACAAACCTCGTCCAGGCTAGTAGGGTTAAACATCAAGATGGTGTGTCTAAGGTAGCTATGCAAGCCACCAATGTATTTCAGCAAGGTTTCCTGGGTCTGTAAATCTACCCCTAACAAGAGAGCTCTTCTCCTGAATTCTTGGGTGTAGTATTGGACACTCTGACCCTTAAGTTGTCTGAAATTTTGCCAATTCATAATGGCTTTCTGCATGTGAGCAAGAGGATAAAATTGTTTTTTAATGGTTAACAGAAATTCAGGCCATGTTAAGGTAACCTTACCAAATTTCTTGATCTCCTCTTTAGTCTTGGCCTCCCACCAGACCAATGCTGCTCCATCCATTCTCAAAGAAGCCAACTGAATCTTTGTGGCATCATCATGCATATTCTGGATCCTCAAGTAAACTTCCAACTGCCTAATCCAGTTGTCAAGCTTTTCTGCATTCACTTCACCATTAAACATAGGTAATTCGAATTTTACATCAAGCTTCAAAAAAGGACCTTTTCCAGAGGATCTATGCTTATGCACAGAAGAAGAAGACGAGGATGAAGAGGAAGAAGGTGACGATGGGGGTGGTGGATCACCATTACCTCCATTTCCTTTCTTGGAATGATCATCATCCTTCTTACCTCCTGAAGAGCCCTCTCCTTCCTGTGGATGTTTGGACCCTTCTCCAGCCAATTTCTCATTTCTTTCTTGATACAATATCCTCACCATTTCAGTGAGGTCCAAGAAAGCCTTTCTGAAGACTCTTTCTTCTTCTTTTGGATCCATATCTGCAGGAATTTCTCCTTCATGTGCAGACATTCTTGAAGCTTCTGCTGAGACTCTTGAGAGTGAATTTGAAGGTGGAGGTGATGGCTCTCTCGACTTCCTTGACTGAGGATTCTCTCGTTCTCTAGTCAACTGTCCTTCCCCTCTTTTAAGTTTCAACCTGGTAAGCATCAATACTTGCAAGACAGTTAGAAGATCTTTGCACAAAACCTGGCTCTGATACCAACTTGATCTGAATTTGAAACTACTTGTAAATGGTTTGCAAGGTATTCAATTCAGATATATACATATTTAAAAGATGTCCATGTCTTGCAGAAAGAAAACAAATGAAAATTTCAGCTGTTCATGACCCATTTAAGCATAGCAGATTTATTTCCTTTTACTGTTTAACACACTAAAATGAATTTGTTCTGCAAAATAAATCAACCACAGATGCAAAAGAAGTTGATAAAGCAGTTCACCCCTCCTGGGCTACGTCTGCTGGGTCCAAAGCCCCCAAATGGGCCTGTCCTTGTTTTAATTAAATGCTCAAATTGAATATACAGCTGAATAGAAGCATCTACAGGTGGAATAGATGGTAAAAACAAATTCAGAACACTTGAATCCTTCAGGATTGACTACTGGTTCACCTCCAATGGATACCTGCAACCCTATACAGTCTTCCCAATACTGGGCCCTAGTGGCTCCTATAACTTCCACGGCTCCAAAAACCTCTGCAAATGACCTCAGATGGCTGTAAGACCTACACCAATGGCTTTAGAAGGTTGAAAATACCCAAAATCAAAAACAAAATCGTCCAAAACCACCTTTCCTAGCCAAAGTTATGGCCAATTAAAGTTTCTCCAGTCTGCCCCTAGAAAAACTCCAGCTAACTATAGTTGGGGCCAGTTAGGCCCGCCAAATATGGCGAGACCGCCCAAATTTGGTGCTCCGCCATTATTCCCGCCAACTTGACTGTAGTTACAATAAATGTGCATGTGACCAAAGTTTTCGGCTGGCAGTTTGCATCGGATTGCGCGTTGGTGGTTAGTGTGATGGCGGTTGGGGCTTAAGCCCTAGATTCTGGGCCCGAGGTCGCATGGTATGGGGGCTGGCCCTTAGGGGTTGGCCGCCGCCAAAACTCATTTTAAACTTTAATTATTGTTTTTTCCACCCATATAATAAGAGCTGGTCCCGTGGCCTAACAGTAAGGCGTTGTATTGTGGTTGATGAGGTCGTGGGTTCAAAACTTTGAACTCCCAAAATTTTAAATATGCGCCCATTGTTGCTGACGTCATCCCAGCCACATGGCAGCCTCCGGGCTTGCCACGTGGCAGCCATTGATTCGCTGTCCAAAAGGAATATTCCCCAGAATATTCCAAGGAATATTTCGTGGAATATTCTTTTTAAATTTTTTTTTTTTTTAAATTCAAAAATTAAGGGTTATTGGGCGATTTTGTTTTTGGCATAACTTTCTCATACGGCGACCGTTTTTCGAACCGTTTGCGGCGCCGGAATCAGGAAGACGAGAACTTTCCATTCGTTCAACTTTGAACTAGTTCTGAGCATTTTAAATTTTGAGCATTTTACGACACTTAGGACATGAGCACCTGATCACGGATCTTCGTTCAGGATATCATCAAATCAGAATGAAGATTGAAGGCATTCCGAAAACAACATTTAGAACTCATGAGGGTCATTATTAATTTTTGGTCATGCCTTTTGGCCTTACCAACGCTCCTTCTACATTTCAAGGTTTGAGGAATTCCTTTTCAAACCCTTAGAAAATTTGTGTTAGTATTTTTTGATGATATACTAATCTACAGCAAGTCTTGGAAGGATCATGTTGAACATGTTGACAAGGTGCTCAAACTATTGGAGGAGAAACAATTATATGTAAAATCTCCAAATGTTTCTTTGGAGTACAAGAGGTGGAATATTTGGGTCATATTGTATCTCATGAAGGTGTTAAGGTAGACCCTAGAAAAATTAAATCCATTAAGGAATGGAAAATCCTCACATCCATAAAGCATCTGCGAGGATTTCTCGGGTTGACAAAGTATTATTGCAAGTTTGTTAAGAATCATGGGAGAATAACAGCACCTCTAACAACATTATTGAAGAAAGATGCATTTTCATGGACTCCAGAAGCAACAAAGGCCTTCGAACATCTTAAAGAGGCAATGTGCCAAGCACCGGTCTTAGCTATGCCGGACTTCACAAAAACCTTTATTATGGAATTTGATGCTTCAGGAAATGGAATTGGTGTTGTTTTAATGCAAGATGAAAGACCCATTGCTTTCAAAAGTCATCCAATCAAGGGAAAGTATTTACACAAAGCTATTTATGAGAATGAAATGTTGGCAATACTACATGCACTTAAGAAATGGCGACCCTACCTAATGGGAAGACACTTCAAGGTAAAAACGGATCATGATAGTCTTAAATACTTTTTAGAAAGATGTTGGGTTATGACTATGAAATCATCTACAAAAAATGGAAGCAAAATGTTGTGGCAGATGCACTCTCAAGAAAGGATGAGGATGTGGAAGCATTATTGTGCGCCATTTCTATTATCCAACTAGATTGGATAAAAGAAGCAAGGGAGGAATGGAAGAATGACGAAGAAGTGTGGGCACTCATTCTAAAGTTACAACAAGATCCCAGTACATCTGATATATTTAGCTGGAAAAATGATTCGTTATGGTACAAAGATCGCTTATACCTATGAAAGAATTCCAAACTCAAACAAAAGATTCTTATGGAATTGCACGCTTCTCCCTTAGGAGGGAACTTAGGATTTTTAAAAACTTACCACAGGGTTAAGAAGGAATTTTTTTGGGATGGCCTAAAATCGGATATTCAAAAGTTTGTGGCTGAATGTTTGGTTTTCTAACAAAATAAAGTTGAAATAGTTAAGATCCCAAGTCTATTACAACCTTTATCCATTCCAAGACAACGTTGGGAGGAGGTTTCAATGGATTTTATCACAGGTTTACCCAAGTCCGAAGGAAAGAGTGTCATCATGGTGGTAGTTGACAGACTTACCAAGTATGCACACTTTTGTGCATTATCACATCCATTTAAAGCCAGTACAGTTTCTACTACATTTATGGAAACAATTCAAAAGCTACATGGAAACACAAAGATTATTGTAAGCGACAAAGATCCCATTTTCACTAAAAAAATTTGGACATAATTATTTTCTTGTCTCTGTACTCAGTTAGCTCACAGCTCATCTTATCATCCTCAATTTGATGGGCAAACTGAGATAGTAAACAAATGTTTGGAATGATATATTCATTTCTTTGTATCTGATAAACAAACACAATGGATCAAATGGTTTCCTCTGGCTGAATGGTGGTATAACACTTCCTTCCATGCTGCAGCAAAAATGACCCCATTTATGGCACTTTATGGATATCATCCACCATACATCACATCATATTTAAGAGAAAATTCTAAGGTTCAAGCAGTGGAACATCACATAAAGCATCAAAAACAAGTTCTCCAACTCTTAAAGGATAACCTCATGTTGGCACAGAATAGAATGAAACAATAGGCATATCAACATCGCAGAAAAAGAAGTTTTGATGTAGGTGACTAGGTATTCCTACAGCTACAACCATATAAACAAATGTCCCTCAAGCAAGCTAAGAAGGATAATAAATTATCACCAAAGTATTATGGTCCATACAAGGTGTTGCAAAAGATTGGTACTATGGCATACAAATTGGAGCTTCCTACAACTTCCCGAGTGCACCCAATTTTCCATGTTTCATGTTTAAAGAAGGTTATAGGTGACAAGCTCCCAGTTTAAACAATATTGTCAGAACTTGACGAGGAAGGAAAAAACATATTGGAACTGGAAGCAGTCACAGAAACAAGAACTCAACAGCTACGAAATCGATCAATTTCGAAGTATCTCATCAAGTGGAACAACTTATCCATTGAAGATTCCACATGAGAGGATGAGAATTTTATACAAAAGCATTTAGAACTACTCAAGCATTGAGGACAATGATTTTCAAAAGGAGAGGGGCATGTTAGGCCCCTATAATACTAGTGACTCCCCCATTACTCTTGTCATTGTATCCCTTATTATTATTATTGTGCCCCTATTGTCCCCATATTGTTATTAGTATGCCTCATAGAAACCCACTATTGTTATTTTTGTGCCCTTATGTTATTACTGTTATATCGGCTTGATTATATTGCGACCCCTTAGACTCCTATATATAGAAGGGAGGTTTAGTCATTTGTATCATCCAAGAATTGTTCCTTTGTGTAATGTAAAGGAGGTTGCCCCCTCGAAGATGCTGAATTCTAAGGCGTTGATCTATCTTTTCTATCTTTTTGTGAGTTGGTTTCCTAACAAGTTTTCTTTTAAGAAATGATTCGTGGAAACATTAAGTGCCTAAATCATGTCAAAAAATAACTTGGTGACAATGAGGTCCTAGTAGCATGATTGATGTTCAAGTGCATGATCATTTCCAAGAATGATTCATTTTTCTTTATATTTATGAAGTGTGGTGTGTTTCATTTTAATATCTAGTTTCATTGAATTGTAATATGAAATATATCAATTGGTGCATGGTTATAGAAAGTTTAGATCTCAAAGATTTACAACTTATTTACAACACTTGTGAATATAGTAAGGTATAACTCGATGATGAATTGTATTTAAGTCCATTTATTTCATACAATTGATTTCATAAATAGGATAAGCTTTAAGCATTGTAGATAGATCATACTAGAAATAATATATTTATGTACATATTGTGTTTGTATTTCACAATTTTACATACTTTGGATTGATTACATTGATAGGAATGTCTATTTTGGAATAGGGATTCCAGGAATTTTAATTTAATTACCAATAATTATTAGATGGATGGTATGGATATAACCTCCATAGAATATTCTAGAATATTCTTAGTAGTAGTTATAGATCAAAAGTTGAGATTTATTTCAAAAGTAGTTATGCCCTTTCTACCCTTTTAAATAAGTTGATTAATTTAAAAAAATGTTATATGCACATGAATTATGGTTTTCTGGGCATGTGGCATTAGTAAGTCATTGTATTTTTTTATTTGTAAGGTGAAATTATATTACTATATGGAAAAAGTGTGCATCAATGACACTTCAAAATACATATTAGCCTCTCCCTTGGGAGGCTAGACCAAACCTAACGTTGGACCCTCTGGAGGGTTATCGAAGAGCTATATATCATAACCTGGTTAGAACAAAACATGCTTATACTGTGACTTATAGCCATTCTCTCCCAAACATATGACACAACCAAAATAAAGACATAGAAAGAAGAAATTATATACTCAAGTGATTGGTTAAAATTATGATCCAGATATAGAGATTGGGCATGCTTTATCTCCAGGGGATTTTGGTGATTCTGGCTGGAGTCCCAACTGTTGTTTAATATGGTTCATTCTTCGTTCCATGTTATCAAACTTGTAGCCATTATGCCTCAAATGCCCAAGAAGATGGTCCAGTTTCCAAAACATATCACCACTCACTTCTTGTATATCCATAACCACTCTGCCCAAGATAAATTTTGTTGTCCAATAGAGATTAACAAACTACATGTATTTACTTAGGCTAGGTTCACATCTTGCCAGGATCTAGGGCCCAAGATTCCCATTTTGATTTAATCGTTGCATCTGATATTTTTTCACATTGTTCCCCTGATTCTTGTTTGATGTGATTTAGTTATTCTTGTGCTTGTTGGGGGATCTCATCTCGGTAATAGACTCCAACTGCTTCTTCCTAGCCTTGGAGGCTAGGGTCACCTCATCTTCCCCATCATGTTAAGGTCATAGATTCCCTTCATTCCCATCCCATTTCTCATAACATTGTTTTTCTGCTATCCAATAATTGTGTTTATACTAGAGATCTCTTCTTCTCAATACAATTGATAAGTGTCAACTAGCCAGAGAAACAAAAATTGTGACTAGCCATGATGGATTGCTCTGCTCCCTGAGTGTTGTGATAGTGTGGCCCTATTGCTCTCTTTCTAGGGATTCTTCTGTGGTCGAGGGTTGAGATTGATCCCTTATACTCCCTCCATTGTCCTTCCTGAATGAAGGGGGTGATTTCTTAGTAACTACTCCAATTACTCCATCTTGTGGTGTAGTAAGAACCACAAATCCACTAACCAATTGGTAGGAAGAAATACAAGAGAGAGGATGCATCTAATGGAGAAAGAAAATGGAGGATAATTATGTTTGGATGATAATGATGTTTCTCAAAGGAAAATCATATAATTCAAGGTATGGCATCAAAGTCACGAGTTAAATCCTTTCTAGTCCAAATTTGCACAATGTAAAATATTTGCTACAAATTCATCAAACTACTATAAGTTTTCTAAAGACCATATTTAAGATCTATGAAATGGATATTCAATATTTTTAGGGGATGCGTCCATCACAATTGTAAAAACATTCACCAATAATTTCAAATACTTAGATCACATCTTTCAAGAAAATAATTAATTTTTAGATTTTTATAGAAAGTTGAATTCATAAATATATTAAAAACAAATTTGAGATAGCCAAGATTTGAGAAACCGAGAAAAAAAAAAAAAAGGATATAGCCCTTGAAATCTATTTTCCAACCCAATTTGAATTATAACTATTGGTCATAAATTTTGCATTGTGACAAATCTACATCTTGATTATTCATTGACATATTTAGCATATCAAATCATTACATATTCAAAAACTATTTATAAAGGAGAAATGTATTCAATTCTAATTTAAGTCACAAATTTAGTCATTCAATTTGGATTGTTTCATGAAAAAATTATTTGTGAATTAGTGATTATATGTCCTATAAACAACATTGTTTATCTCTGCCTCATAGGTCTAGTCATCAATAGTTTTGGGATATAAATTCAAATTAATTTTAAAACACGTTTCTAGTGGAGATAGATAAATGGCTATACTTTAATCTCCAATTATAAACACATCAATTCATCATTAAAAGAAAATTTTGGGTTAAAAAGGGTAGTTGTTGGTCTAGGAAAAATTCATGAACAATTTTGTCAAGTAGCATGTTCCTTAGCATGTTTGATACATAATTTAAAATTTCCTTACAAACATGTTTAAATTAGAGATATCTCTCTGAATCCACTTCAAATTGACTTTGGAATCACTTCAATCATACATTAAACAAACATTTGATTGGTGAAATATTGTTAGGTAGTCTAAGCTAGCCAATACTTCTCAACAAGTAAAATTTGATTTTTTCTTTAGTTTTATTTCCCTGTATTTGTTTTTGTTTGTGATTATTTGGCATACCTTTTAGAAGAAGAAAAAAAACATCTCTTATTCCATGATCTTACAATTTATTTTGGACAAGTGCTATGTTTTTCTAGGTCCTTGAAGGACCGTGAAGATGAATTTTAAATGAAAGTGATTTAGTAGACCAAATTGTTATAAAAAAAGGCATGTCGTCAAACAAGCAAGTGTGACATCATGAGATGTTGAACAAACCATTTTGAAAGTACAAGTTCCTTAGAGCTTTCTATATGAACATTTTAGAAGTTGGCCAATAACCCCAAACTTTTTCAAGATGGATCGAGATGAAGTAAAATGAAGAATGATATGAGGACCAAAGTGAATACTAGCTTAAAAGAAAAATCAAGTTCCACACCATGTCAAGTCACATCCATCATACCATTGCTACAAATTAGGTATTCTAAGGATATACACTATCCATCCTACTTATTCATCATGGTATTGCCATATATTTCCTTTTACCAAGCTCAATAATCTATTTATGTTCAAGTCCAAGCTCATTTATTTATGTAGTCAATCCTAAATTTTTGTGATCCTACTATTGCCACATTATTACTTTAGCCTCTTTTCCTTCATAATTTTTCCATACAATCTTGCTTCGTCCATCCCTAACCCATACAATAACATAACTTAGCTCACTTGCAATCTTGAGCTACCCCACTATCCTATCCTACTTCAAATAAATTAAATGGTGAAAACATGTCCCATACACCAGACTTGGAATGCTTGAAATCTAGCATTTTAGAAGGCATTCCATGGGAATAATAATTTATGATTGTGAAAAACCTTTGAGAACATTCAAGCAAATCCTAAATGAAAACGATCTTGCTAGTAGGAAACATTTGCAAATAATGAAAGTGAAATCCAAATTCCATCCAAAATCAATTACTCTTTATATAAAAAAATTCCAAACTTGTTGCTCCATCAAAAGATTATCTCAAGTATCAGTTTATCACTCATCATGTTAAAAGTTAAAAGTTTTTAGATCTTAGTTTACAAAAAGCTACAAGTACCACATGATCTGGTTTCTACATCGTTAATATTCCTTATTCAATTCAGTGGACTATCTCAACTCTCCTACCTCTCATGATTTCATAGGTGTAGGTGTGTGTTTTTTTAGAATATTTTATTACGAATTCATTGAATGTTATAAGAAGTATAATTGGAAACTTTTTTTATGCCTCTTACGATTTCCTTTTCTACACGCATATGCCCTTCCCTATTTCTCAATTTTTCCAAGGAAGGAATAATTGTTGGGGGGAAAACATTCATGAAACCTTATCATACATACCTCATGACTCTCATTATTCCTTTTTGACTCCTTGGAGGGTACCCTTATGAAAAACTTTACTCTGCACATCTCTTCCACGCATATTTGCTAGTAATTATAGGAAATCTAGTTCTTGTAACTCTTCTTCATTTGATTACTAGAAAAATTCCAAATCCAATTCTGGTGGTTCAGGATTATTTAGAATACAGTGGGGATGCTTTAACAAATTTCATATGTTAAGGAGTTCAAGTGTCTATATAATCCAAATCTGGGTATGGTACAAATCTATTGTAAAATTGTTAACAATTACCTATTACACGAAACCCATATCTTCTAATCCGTCATTGGTTTGCTTAGCAATGCCTCTTTAGATTCAAATATTCCATCTCGAGGTTGTTCATGATATTAGTGGCATGGTTTGGTTCCTATCAAATCTTTCTGAAAATGATTGATATCCAATGGTCAATGTGTGGTCAACATAGTTGATCCAACACTATTAAATATGCTCTAAGGACACTTTTTGCATGCCATTTGCATACAACTGAGGAAAAATCAAGAAAAATAAAGACATTGATTTTATTCCTAATATGATCACACATGTAATCATGTCTATAAAATTCTTAGAAAATGCACAAGGAGGACTATGCAGACACGTTTTTAAGGAAACTTTAGACTTTAACTAATATGTCAAAGATGCTAGAATTCAAGTATTTTTGTACAACAATGTTTTTTCTTTATCACATGAAAATCTTGAGTTTCACTGGGGTAGAATAGGTAAAAATGCACTATATTCAACTTTAGGAACTAAATTTTACCTCAATTTGGACCAAGATTATGTATCTTTATGCATTTGGGCAACCTTGTAAAGTTTGGCACAATAAGGGGAAAGTTTCTAAACAAGTGAAGCTAAGAATGCAATCAAATTTGGTGACACTGAAAATTATGTAGTTTTTTTACACAAAATAATATAAGTTCTTGAAAAGTGTGAAAATGAGAAGGAAAAAAAAAAATTATGGAGAAGGAACTCATACATACACTTTTGAAGAAGAATTCCAATCAAAATAAGATGGTGATATTGTTAAAGATGAGTGACCAAAGATGGAAAAAGAGAGGAAGTATGAAAAAATGAGGCTCAATATGACTATATATGGAACAACAACACATATAAAGCATCATGGTGTGATTTCATGCATCACTTATAGCAACAAATGAGGTATAAAATTTTAATAATTTCTAGTGACTTTGTTTTTAACAAAATGCATAAAAGCAATTTTCCTATAACTTGGAATCTACAAATTAGAATGTTCTATTTTTTTGTGATGAGTATTTGGGTGAAATAACATGCTCACCACAAATGATCAAAATCCAAGTTGGAAATTGAGAAAAAAATATTGCTCTTTAGGACTATGGTGGCTTCCTATGCATTTTGACACCTACATAATTCATAATTTATAGAATGGGTATTCTAATACATAAGCTTTAGGGGTTGACATGTGTTGGGATTCTTTTAAATCATTAAGGTTAAATAATGAGGAGGAGCCATTGTATTGAGATCATTAGTTGGGTTATCAGGAAGAATGCATGCACATCGTTTATTTTCCAAGTTTATGGTATTTTTACTGTTGAAAAGCATAATATATTTTGTTGTAGAAAAAGAAGACAACTTTTTAGATGCAAGTGCTGCCACACAAGAACTAAATTTACAAAAAATTTAGTTGATACAAAAGAACCAATCACAAGAAACCCACTTACAACTCAAGTTCTAGCTCAATGCCCAACTTTTGAGAGGATTACCTAGCCACACAAGTTCAAAAAAATTAGTTTCATGGGGATACAAACTTGCATGAGGACATGCAACATATTTAGTTGGGGGAGATGTTGAGTCATTAAATTATCATATGTTCACACTTTAATCATTTTTCACTGTCATGTAACCTTGTCTTACTCCATTTTTATGCTTATGTGTGGGATTAGGCTCAATACTTTCCAATGCATATTTTAAGTAAATTTATGAATAAAGATTAGAAAAAATAACTTATTTTCACTTATCTTTGACAATTGGGTTAGTTTGTTGATGATTACAAGAACATTAGAGCTTTCTATAACGCAAGATTTTGTCACTTAAACTCCAAATTCGAATTTCCTCTTCAACTATTGAATATTTGATGAGGATTTGGGTTGACCATTTGTTAAACTCACAAAATTGAAAGACAAAATTGATAGGAGTGACATACATATTTTTCAATGATACACATATAGATACAATTATAATGATCCTTGGTTTCATATTTCAAAGAATATATTAGACTCCTCATGACTCTTGTGTTCACTTGTGAATGACCACTTCCTTATTGTATCCAAGTTCAGTTATGTGCTTGTTGTTGATGATCTTTACCAAGGCCTGATGATGGGCTTGGGAAGCGCAAGAAGAAATTCTACATCTTCATGTAAATTTTCTCCCGAAGTGGCATCATTAAGCCATTCAAGTGTTGGTTACTGATAAAAATATGTCTTGAACTCAAAAAGAGAAGCGGTGATTCAAGCCAAAGAAACTCAATTTTTTCATGTGCTTCTTGTAAACAGATTAAAATATTGGTGAGAGTGGCTTTGTTTATTTTAACTATGTCGTCAGCAATAAAGAGTATCAAAGTATTAAGTAACTCTAATAAACCATCAATTTTCTCCATTTTCTCAATCACTCGAGCAAATGAAAGGTGTTAGATTTAACTAAAAATTCACCTCTATATAGTTTAATTTAAATTATTTTCAAAAAGTTACAAACTACACCATCGGATTGACTTTAGGCAAATCTTTCTTCAACTCTACTAATGCCATATATTATTGGCATGCAATGGATGAGAAGAAGACAACCATTGAAACAATAATGAAACGTGTTGGATGAGAGTTAAGAATCAATCTTAGTGTGAATAGAATATATATATATATATATATATATATATATATATATATATATATATATGAATCCAAAATGGTTTTTCTCAAATCAAATATATGAGAAGAAATTTTTAAAAATAAGATCTTCTGGGACTAATGTTGTTCACTGTTACAAAATAAACATAAAATTACCAGATTTAAATGAGGGCACACTAAGATATATATGTATATGTATATGTATATGTATATGTGTATATATATATGCCCATATACTTTAGGGTTACAGTAATTAAAAGGCCCCATATATATGAGAGAATGACACCAACAAACACCCACAACAATGTACAATGTAGCTTTATCAACGTCCAAAACTAGTAATACACAACATATGCATTATAAATTTGTAGAGTATTCTCCAATTACGGAATTTCCTAATTCTTGAGAGTTATACACCATTGCTTGGTGATCATAGAGCCATAATTCCCATCAAAATAAGCACTTAATAAAAGCTCACAATCCTATTTTGAAGATGGATGCAACCAAAATAATAGGTACATCACAATTCAACTAAACAATCACTAAAATAAGCAATGGGTTGTGAATTTATTGTTCGAAAAAATAAATAATTAGGATTGGGTTTGTTCCTTTCCTATTGAACCTGTCAAGGAAACTTTAGTGAATATTTACTGAATCCCTAAACCACACATGTTACTCTTATATTAGAAATGCAAAATTGTGCAAGGAGATTTGATTGAATACTATATTCTTTATCATGAGGGCCAATATACAAGTTATTAGCATAGTTCCCTAACTAGAGTGAGAAAAGATGATGGTCCATTTTGTAACATGAATCTTGATATGGCTATGAGTGGTAAATGTGGCAATTTAGGGAGTGTTATCCCCCAATACAACCCATGTAGCAACTGTGGGAATTTCAGGGAGGAACGTTGCATAAAAATGGTAGAGAAAGCCCTAGATTTTGGAAATCCACTCATAATTTTAGATTTGAACAACTATAATTTTAGGATAATCAATGGCTAGATTCAATGGAATCTTTCCTCTATGTCATTGTAAGAAGAGAACCAATTATATCTAGAAGGAAGGTAGATAGAGGAAAAGAGGCAACATTAATATATTCATATCCTTGGGAAAGAAAATATAAATAACCCACAAAGTGTTACACTTGATATCATGTGTACATACTTCTTTCCATGTCCATAAGATTTTTCCCACATTTAGGAAATAAATCTAATGGTAATATTACATCTAGGCAGGTGTTCATGAAAATACATCCTGCATAATAAAAAAATTATGTATGAACAAGAAAAATTTGGATTTGAGGTCTAAAAAAATGTAGGTTTTGTTGTAGGGTAGTTCTTCATTGCAACAAATTTATCATCCTCTTCTCCTCTAGTATTTATAGTTTATATGCCATCATTGTGTTATGTGTTCAAAACTGTTACACTAAAAAATGTCACCATGACTATTTGCAGTTTGTATGGCTCCATCACCTGTCATACTATCCTCCTTGGCAAGTCTCATGCCTCTGCTTTCCATGTCAAACTCAAAGAAAGAGAGAAAAGTCATTTAAAGTCAAGTTATCTCTGGTACGCAGTTTCTCTCAGCCTTACCTGCGGGTATGCAATCCAAGTTCACAATACCTGCGTACTTGTACGCTCTGTCTGTAAAGCAATGGGTGCGTACTCCTGTAAAGGTCAATAAGCGCAAGTTTCACTCCAAAAAGTTACTTGTGGTTATTTCTAGAGCATTCTAGAAGCTTGTTTGACGTGTATGGAGCGCCTCCAGATGGTTCATGTATCCCTATAGAAGAGGAACTTATCCCATCAAGAGGGGAGCTAACCCACCCAAAAGAGGGGCTTATCCCATTGATGGTGGACCTGATTAACTTCCTCTAGAGCACTATAAATACAGGCATTGGGCCAGAAGGAGGAGAGGTTGAAAGCTGAATATTCCTAAGGGTAGATGTTGCTGGAATTAGGACTTCCTTGTAGAAGCTTGTGAGGAGAGATTACCATCTTTACTTGTTTCCATTGGGAGGTGGGTGAGCTGATCAGAGTAAGGGAGAACTCTTGTGGACCCTGGGAGGAGCTTGCACAACACCAAGGCTCAGGTTGTAATGGTTCCTTTTGTTACCTTTTAATACAAATTAGTCCATTTTTCTCAACAATTTGTTATTTATGAGTTGTTTCATATACTCCTTGGTCTATATGTTAAATATGTTTTATTTTATGTGATATTCAGGTGCTATTTAATCGTTTGATTGTTGGTGAATGCAGGTTTCGAAGAGAAGGAGGAGCTCATCCGGATCAACGAAGCTGGACTACTACAACAGCGTTGGATTACAGGTAGGATCTAAACACTTGATTTCTCATATTGTAAAAGCATATTTAGGGAAGGATTGCTCTTATTTGTCTTGTTTGTCATTAGAAAGTCTTAGGATTCTAGGGAGGTCGGTTGTGTCCGCACTAACGACTCTTTCCGCGTGACAAAATGGCGACTCCACTGGGGAATCCATGAATGTGTTTGAGTTCTTTTTGATTTGATATTTTGGTCTGAGAAAAAGCGCTTGCTTTCTGATTTTTGGCTGTCTAGCTGTGTATTTGGGTGGGTTAGCTTAGAGTCAATTTAGATTTTTAGTTTTCTTAGCTTTGCCAGCAGTACGCAGGCTTTGAGTTCAGCACAGTGCGTACTTGTACGCACTGCGACTGTGTGCACAGAGCGTACCCACGCCTGTGTCAACAGATCACCTGCGTACCCCTGTCAAATTTGAGAAAATTTCATTTTTCATCTTTTTTCTCTTTAGATTTTGTTTTTACTTTGTTTTTACTGCCCAGATCCATTAGTTTACTATCAGAGATCTTCACCTGAACTTGTCCCGTTAGTGTCGAGGGTTTTGGTGGAATTCATAGGGATTTTGCCTTAGGGTTTGATTTTTAACTGGTCCTGTAGTGACTTTGGCGTTAGAGGTTGTCAAACTTTGGATCTCCTTGGTTTTGATCAGTCCTCTTAGGAGTCGGGCCTGTCATAGAAGTCACCCTTGTGAGAGACCTACATTTGTGTCTTCTCTTTGCAAATCTCGAAAAGTTTGTTTGTTAAAACCTTGAATTTCATTCTTGAGAAAAAGAACAAAAAGATTTCGATTTTGTTTTTGGTTAGTTTATGATTCTGCATGGACTGACCCTTAGTTGCATTTTGACTGAGTAAAACATCCAGGAATCATCCTTGTAGGCTTTTGTCCTCATTTTCTTTTACTTTTAGGTAAATTTACTTTTAATTTGCTTTTGAGTGAATTTGATTTGATTGTGTTAGATTTGTTAAATTTGATTTGATAAATAGTTTTTACATGCTTTATTAATATAGAAAAAACACAAAAATTCTTTTGGAAAAAGTTTGCTTTGGTAGCATTTGTAGACTTTTGGGAGAAAAAGGAAATTTCGTAGAATAATTAGTGGTCATGAGTTGTGTGTTTTGAAAAGATAAAGAGAATTGTTTCTTTGATTGTCTTTGTTAAGAAAGTTGTTTTCTATAAAATTTGCATTCTCTCAACTCTCTTAGCTAGGAGATTCATTGAAAAAGGAAAGTAGTGTAAATCATCTTAGGTGCATCTTTGTAGTGGTTGAGAGTCGAGTCTACACACCACCAGTTTCATCTCCACTACCTTTTGTCTTAAAGAAAAACCATAAAATTAACGCTTAAAGTAAAATCAACTTAGTAACTTTTTATTTACTAGGGCTCTGAAACACCAATATAGATCAGACTAGTGTCTTGGAGTAGGAGAGTAATTAACTCTCCAAGACAGCAAAACCAAACAAGTAGCTGATCTTGTGGTAGGATAAATCCAACTGTTTCATTTATGCTCTGGGAAAGCTCCTCTTAAAGGAGAAGCACGAGCTCGTGTCCGAACCAGTGAGGGGATCAATCCTCCCTCGTTGGGAACGACGCCAGACACGCACGTATTACAAACGGTAAACCACAGATTAACCATTGTCGAGGAGCCAGGGGTCACTTGTCGGTAAACCTTGGATTATTGTCAAGGAGCCGGCAAGGGGATTGAGCTTGATACTCTGCCCTTGCGTGCTGTCGGAGTGTAGACTGTTCCCCCAGGTGTATTTGTTGCTGTTGGTAACGTTAGTGACCATTATCTTTAGGATTCTACCCGAGGTGACGGTGGAGGGAAGATCCCACTATACCTGGAGCAGACGTCGGCTAGACTCACTTGGATTTTCCGTGGGGTTCACTTCACTCGAGACGGTTAAAGTGGAGGAACTTATGCCGGTCTATTCATTAAGCAGGTTGCCGGGGTAACTGTTCCACCCACCACTTCTGTACTGAATTCGGCGATGTTGGGCTTCATCACCAACTAGTGTTTTCGGTCCGGAAGGCTACTGTTTGTGCATGGTTTGACACCCTAGATTCTTTAGGCATGTGATTCAAATTTGTTTGGCTCTTTAGAGACTTTAGGTGGTTTGTTTTGAAATTTTACTTTGTTTGCGTGTGCAGTAGTTAAAAGTTTTTAACTGTGGCGGAATTACCGAGACAGTCTCGTAGACTTCGGGGCCAATCTCCTGAGATCGTTTCCGTGGCCGAATTGTTGAGGAGATCCCGTAGACTTCGGGGTGACCCTCCTCGAGACGACCCGAGTAATCTGGAAGGTTTGAAAGTCCTCGTAACTCCTCCTAGTGGCAGTAGAGTAGGTTCACCTGAAAAAGGAGAGTCTTCGTTGGTAGTCCATCAAGATTACCAAAGTCTAGAAACAGGTTACAATCCTGAAGCTGTTGCAGTTTCTGAGCTTGCTGGTAGTTTTTCATCTACTAGTGATATAGGCGAAGAACCTGAAATATCTGAACCTGTTACTCCAACTTCTAGTGTTCCCGATTCACCTAGGATTGAAAGAGTCATAACCGAAAATCTTCCTTCTGGTTTGTTAGCTATTGAAGAATTTACTCCAGAAGAAGAAGTAGGCCCTGTTCTTGAAGATCAACCTACTCTTGACCTAAGAGAGCGTGAATCTATCTTTTACAGTCCACCTAGAAGTACTACTTGGTACCTTTCGTTAACCAATTATTTAAACAACTCAGGGGTAGGTTTTTCTCCACCTCGTACTCCTTTTCCACCTGGAGGTATTTATACTCCTGTAAATATGTCTGGTCAGTCGTCTGTGTTCACTCAATCTCCTGAATCTTTCTTGTACGGCGGTCCTTCTGTTCCCTCCGGGTATCAATCACTTTCTGGTACCTTTTCGGGGGCATCTCCTCAACCCATTGATCATGGGTTATTAGCTGGAAACGATGGTAATAAACCGTTGGGTGTAGGGGACATTTACATGATGTCAGGTTCAGTTCTCGTTTCTCAAACTCAAGGTGGCCAATTACCGCCTGGGGGGCAGCCTCAATTAACGCCTGGGGGGCAACCTCAAGGTACACAAATTGCATCTGGGGGGCAACCTCAAGGACAGTATGTACCCATAGTACAATACATGCCTCAAGGTCAACCCCAGCCTCAATATGTACCCCAGGGTCAACCTCAGTATCAATATTTACCTCAAGGGTATCAACCCCAAGGGTATCAACCTCAAGGGTATCAACCTCAAAGTCAAGGTCAACCCCAGTATCAGTATTTACCCCAAGGTTATCAACCTCAAGGTCAACACTCGAGTCAAGGTTATCAACCACCTCAAGGTCAGTCATACGTTCAAGGTACGGGAAATGTACCCTTCAATTATCAATCCTACCCTCAACCTGGTTACGGATCTCAGTATCCTCAACCTGTTACGGGTCAATACCCCGGAATGATAGTGTGGGATCCATCACAAGGTCAACAGGTGTTGCAGCCAAGTATACAGTTGTTACCTCAAACTGGACAACCTGTAGTTTCTGGTTCACCCCAGCAACCGCAACCTGTCCAGTCAAATGTTCAAACTTCTGTAACTTCGGTAGTTACTCAGCCGCCAATTGCACCTAGTACTCCATCTCAAACGGCTGCTGCAACTACCGCAACATCTACCACACTTACTTCTGGAGTATCGACAGCTCCAGTTTCTACTGTCTCTGCAACCACCCCTCAGACATCTTTACCGTTGTCCGGATCTACGATTCAAACCACGGTCCAGATGCCTGTAGGGCAGCCTGGTTTAAGTACTGTTGTAATGAGTCAACCACAATTCGCTTATCAACCGTACCAGGGACAGTACCAATACGGGCCTGCTGTCCAACAGCCGATTTACTAGTATCAACCGTATCCTGGGTATACTTATCAACAACCTCAACAACCCCAGTACGTTCCGGTTAATCCTGGTTTTCCAGGAGGATATAATATCCCGAATGCGATTCCTGTTCCAAGTTATCCTGGATATCCTCCTCTTGGGACTGGTCTTGTGACCCAGAGTTTTAGAGATCCTAACCGGCAATTACCGTTTATCGCAACTTTGGATTTACCCGAATTGACGCGCCTAACGAATGATCTAATTCAATATCTTTCGTTCTGGCCGCCAATGCCAAATAAGTTTCCCAGTGATATACCCAAGTTCGAAGGTAAGTTTGGAGAGGATCCGTCCAATCACGTGATGACTTACCACCTCTGGTGTGCTTCAAATTCTATCTCGGATGATTCGATCCGCTTACGTCTTTTCCAACGTACGCTCATTGGTCTCGCGGCCAAGTGGTACATTGAGTTACCACGGGCCTCTTTTTACAATTTTAGCCAGTTAGCTACCTCGTTCCTAACTCATTTTCAGTTGCCGGTCAGATACGATAATGGTACTGAGTTATTAACTTCATTAAAACAATCGACGTCCACTTATATTTCCGATCATATTCATGAATGGAGACGTCGAAGACGTTTAGTGAAAGTTTTTATCCCGGACCAAATCTTAGCTGAATGGTTTGTAAAATCATTATTACCAAAGATTACTGAAGATGTAGCTAAGGCCGGAGTAGTTACTGAGGAGCAAGTCATTGCTCAAGCCCAATACCTTGATTTAGTTTACACTCAGTCGGGTACGTTGCACGAGAAGATCCCAGATCTTCCTAAGTCGAATCAAATCGCTGCTGCTCCTTCGGGGTCTCATGCTGCTGATGGCATGATTGGTACGGTGAATACTAAGAGTAAGAAGAAATCCTCAAAGAATTCTTCTCCAATAATAACCTTACCAGACTCCCCGACAGGAGAGTCTTCTCCTGAAATTACCACCGACATTCATGCTGTAGAGTCATCTACGGCTAAATCAAAAAACGGTGGTAAGAAGAAAGGCAAGAAGAAGGATAAAGCAGAGAAGGCTCCAAAGGAGAAAAAAGAGAAGTCAGAATCTAACGACGAAAAGCGCAAACCTCGCTATCCTTGTTTAATTTGTGAAGAAGATCATTTCACAAGAGATTGCCCTCATCGGGCAGAGGTTGTGAAAATCGTTAAAGGTTCCCCAACTCCTGCTGTTTTGAAAGATCCATTTCCGAAGCATGAGAGTAAAATGATAGGTTCTTCCTCGAGTGCCAGTGAAGAACCCATATTGATGATGTCTCATGTACGGATTGCGACGCGATCGCAAGATTATGGTAGTAAGAATCCTGTTGATGGCAAAGAAGCAGAATCTTCTCATTCTAATCCATCAACCTCAGCTCCCGGTTCCAATCCACTACAGATCGAGAAACCTAACCCGGACTTAGTAATCAAACCACCCGCCAAGGGTATACTTCGAAAGTCTGCTTTCAATCCACATGCGAGAGCAGCTCAGAATTATAACATTGTTGAGGATTTAGCTGTTTCACCCTCAGCAACGTCGGCTTTGGAAGTGCTGCAATCATGCCTAGCACAACGAAAATTACTTTTGTCGGCTATAGGAGCTGTTGATATTCAGGACCCGAACCTAATAATCTTTGATCTAGAAAATAGTACACCGCGTCTCCCTCATCAGATGGCTTTCCAGATCCCAGTGATAGTCAAAAACAGGCCTATTCATCGGACTATAATTGATGAAGGAGCTTCTACGTGTATTATGTCGATTCAGTGTTGGAGATCGCTTGGTTCTCCTTCACTGAACCAATCCCCGACGATTCTTAAGGCCTTTGATGGCCGTGGGTTCCATCCGTTTGGCATTCTACAGGATTTGCCTATAGGGGTTGAAGGAAAAACCGTTAGTCTGGATGTGGAGGTGGTTGATGCCCCTCTAGACTACAACCTTCTTCTGGGTCGCAGTTGGTCTTACGCTATGACAGCGGTCGTGTCATCGGTCTTCAGAGTTATAAAGTTTCCATACAATGGTAAGATCATAACGATAGATCAGCTGGCTTACTTTTCATCCGACCCAGCCTCTTCAGAGAGTATCCAGCATGTCGGTAAAACGACTATCCCTTACAAGGATGTTGGTGTAGGATTAGTTAAAGATTCCGGTTTACTGGGAGCTTTTCCTTTTCCTTCGATCAATGCAGACCCTTCATTCGCGTCCATTCATATGATTACTTCAGACACTATTATTTACAATGATCCTTGGGTTGTCCCATCTGAATCTGAGATAGACTCATTCGGTGATGCCATGCCTTTGAGTCCATATGAAATTGCTTATGAAGCCGTGCAGTCTTTTACCGACTCGCGTTCAACCCATTTCGACCAAATGAATGTGGTCCGTGAGGAATCACTTTTCACATCAACCTCAGAATGGATAACGTTTCCTGAAGTCGTGTCATCTGATGAACAACTTCGCGAAATCCTAAGTGTAGACGATCTACCATGGGAAGATCTTCATCATCGATCTTCGTTTTTACCTGAGGGGGATGACTTTGAAAATGATTTTTCATCAATTTTTACAGCTGAATATGTCAAGGACGCTCAGAATCCCATGAAACATCCTGATTCAGAGTTGAATTTGGGAAACATTTCCCAAACTATTGCCATTGACATCTCAGTTAAAACCGGAGTTATTGAAAACATTCATATAGGTGCCTCGTGTACAGATGACGAAATTCAAACATACAAGGTCCTTTTTCAAGAATTCCGCGACGTGTTTGCCTGGTCCTATGAGGAAATGCCAGGAATTGATCCCTCTATTGTTGTTCATGAAATCAAGACTTACCCGGACGCTAAACCCGTTCGGCAACGTCTGCGCCAGATACACCCTAGGAAAGCGGCTGCGATTAAAGCAGAAGTCGAGAAGCTGTTGAAAGCAGGTTTCATTTATCCGATCCCGTTAACGGATTGGGTATCGAATATTGTTTCGGTTAACAAGAAGCAAGGAACAATAAGAATATGCATCGACTATAGGGATATAAATCGTGCTTGTCCAAAAGACAACTATCCCATGCCCTATATCGATCAAATAATTGATGATTGTGCCGGCAGTGAAATATTTTCCTTTATGAACAGTTTTTCCGGTTACAACCAAATCAATATTCTACCTGCCGATCAACCAAAAACGGCTTTCATTTGTCCCTGGGGGACATTTGCTTACTGCAAATTACCTTTTGGACTTAAGAATGCCGGAGCCACTTTCCAACGGGCAATGTCTTACGCGTTTCACGACATCAAACACATTGTGCAACCGTACCTCGATGATTTGCCTGCTCATTCTTTACATCGAGCTGATCACCTCGTCCATTTACGCGCTATTTTTATGAGGTGTCGGCATTATCGAATTCGGTTGAACCCACACAAATGTGTCTTCTGCATAGAAGTGGGACGATTTCTAGGATTTGTCGTTTCAAAAGCCGGTATCCGCGTCGATCCCTCGAAGGTCGAAGCCATCATCAAATTGCCTCCTCCTTCGAGTTTGCGCCAACTCCAAAGTTTGCAGGGGAAAGCAAACTTTTTACGTCGATTCATTCCTAACTACGCCGAGGTTACAAAGGGTTTCACCCGGTTGTTAAAACAAAACGCTCAATTTTCTTGGGATGAGATAGCTCAGAAATCTTTTGATGCACTTAAGCACGCGTTGACCCATGCACCGTTGCTGCATCCTCCCAACTACAACCAGGACTACTTTTTGTATCTCGCCGCCTCCGACTCCACCATTGGAATGGTATTAGTTTAGGAAGACGAATTCGGAGCGGAACATGTGATATATTACCTTAGTCGGACGTTGAATCCCACCGAGCTAAAGTACTCACATGTGGAAAAGTTGGCACTAGCAGCCGTTCAAGCTGTCTAGCGTTTTCGTCATTACATTCTTCTCCGTAAAACTACAGTGATTTCGGATTGCAACCCTATGATCTATATTCTGACTAAACAATTGCTAGGGGGCAAGTACTCCAAATGGATTGTTATCCTGCAGGAGTTCGATTTGGAGTTCGAGAAGTCCAAGTCTAAGAAATCCTTAGTTTTTGCGGAATTGATGTGTGACTTCCCGCGTGCTGACACGCAAACTGTGGCAGAGGAACCCATTGCAGACGAATCTATGTTTCTTATCAGCACTTTAGATCTGTGGTATGGGGATATAATCGTCTATCTCCAAACCCAATCCTTTCGGCCCGAAGCTTCAAAGTCGGAACGCTGGAAAATTCGATTCCAGTCCCAACAATACAGAATTATTGGAGATACTCTTTATCGTCGTGGGGCGGACTTGGTTTTTCATCGTTGCTTAACTCATGAAGAGGCAGAAAGGGTTCTGAATGACTGTCATTCTGGAGCATGTGGCGGTCATATGTCTGGGTATGCCACAGCTCAGAAGGTGTTGCGTGCTGGCTATTTCTGGCCGTCCATGTTTATAGATTGTATCATTGCGGTCCGGAAATGCCACAACTGTCAAGTGTTTGATCGCAAGATGCGCGCACCACCTGCTCCTCTCCACCCTATAATTGTCGTTGGTCCTTTTGCTAAATGGGGTATCGATTTTATTACTTGTAACCCTCACTCGGCCGGGGGGCATGCGTATATCATCCTTGTGGTTGATTATTTTACTAAGTGGGCCGAGGCGATGCCTACATTCGAGGCAAGCGGCAAGACAGCAGCGATTTTCGTATTCAATCATATTATTGCTAGGTTTGGTGTCCCACAAGCAATAATCACTGACCATGGGTGCCATTTTCGAAACATTATGATGACAGAACTTACAAGCCAGCTTGGTTTACGCCATGATAGTTCTACTCCTTATTATCCTCAAGCAAACGGTTTGGTTGAATCCATCAACAAAGTTCTAGTTATCATGATCCGACGAATCATTGGTATTCATCGGTCGAATTGGCATAACATGTTATTTTCAGCGCTTTGGGCGTACCGAACCTCAGTAAAAACATCAACAGGGTTCACTCCTTTCCAACTAGTTTATGGTTTGGAAGCAGTGTTGCCCATTGAATGCGAAATCCCATCACTTCAAATGGCTATCGAATTACTCCCAGCTACCTCCGAAGAGGAGAAACGTCTGTTATACTTAGCTAAATTAGATGAGACTCGACGTGATGCTGCTTTGGCAATCGAGACTCACGCAAAAAGGATGAAAGCTCAGTATGATCGTAACGTAACCCCTCGTAATTTTTCGGAAGGCGACCTAGTGCTATTATATGATCAAGCTAACGATAAACTAGGTGCTGGAAAATTCGTTCCCATGTGGCATGGGCCCTACATTGTCAAGCGAAAGTTAACAAAAGGGGCCTATGAGCTGGTAGATTTTGATGGGGACTCTTTGGGTAAGCCCAGAAATGGACTTTACCTAAAGAGGTATTATGCTTAAATGGTGGGTATGGAGATTCAGTTAGTTTAGTTAGGTTAATTTTTCTTTCTAGCTGGTATGTTTGCTTAGTGTAGACAGTATGCTTAGCTTAGAGAGTGTGTTTTTCGTCGTTATTCTGGCTTATCTTGGTTTTACTCTTGATATTGCAGATGTCGACGCCTCTCCAAACGTACATTGGATTTGCTGATGGTGCTTGTCGTAGTACACGGAATATCTCTTCCGCAGCTTGGGTTATCTATTCGCCCTCTGACGAGTTAGTTTCTATGCATGGGGTGAGCCTCGGTCAAACAACAAACAACATTGCAGAATACAGTGCAGTGATTGAACTATTATCTGAATCTATTTCGTTTGGGATTCGGAGTTTGATAGTGAGGTTAGATTCTGAACTCGTTGTATTACAGCTTAATAGAGTCTATGCCATTAGAAATCCAGTGTTATTAAGATTGTTTTTGAGGGTGCGTCTCTTGGAACGTGAATTTGATTACATCGAATATCAGCATATTCCAAGGTCTTTAAATACATTAGCAGATGCAATGGCGTCTCGAATGTTAAATAGACATTTGTAACAATCATAAATGTAAATTTATAAACATTTCATCACACATGTTTAACAAAATAAGTCGGTAATAATGATATATATAGATAGGAGTGTGTCAAAAATATACATCGTCTTCGATCATAGGTTGAAAAACACCTTATGATCGGCAAAAATGATAAGTACAAAAAACCAAAAATGTCACATGTGTCTACAAAAGTGACTAGCCAATCACTGGTGGTGCTCTCTATACGAGACCACTGCCCGCACTACCCTACACAAGAACCTCCTGAAAGGTCCTGGGACTGCGACCACATAGCGCTGAAGTCGGATAGGAATGTCATCTATAGTGGTCTCTGGTATACCCGCCGTCAGACGCTCTAGATCCTGTTCCAGCTCGGCTAAGGTCTCTGCGGCCACATCCTGTGGGGCTGGTGCTGGTGCAGCTGGTACTCTTCTCTCAAAAGCCCGGAGATTGGCCGGACGCCGTGGACCTACATCTGCATTTTGAAAATTTGTCACTGTCAGTTTTGAGACGATATATAAAATAAAATAAAAAAACAAAAAATAGATAATTTAAAAAAATTTGTGAAAAATGAAGTACCTCTGTCGTCCCATTGTTCTCCCTGTGGAAGAACCATGTCCGGATCATTCCGAAAATCCATTCCGGCATAAGGAAAATCCTGAATCGCAAAGACCTGGTTCTCCAACCAGTGAAAGTAACCATCAGGAAATCGAACAACCCCCGCTCCCTCATCAGGATGCCGGGCCATTACCGAAACCCATCGCGTCAACTTAGGCTCCCGAGGAGGCCCAACTGGAACTGTAAGATGCTGGGGGATTAGCATTGGAACTCTCTCTAGGGCAAAGCTCACAACTAAAGGCCCATATCCAAAGGTCTTCAGTTGTCCGTTCTTTGCCCTGGTTAGTTGGCCCTTCATATTGGCCAACACAGCATCGCACCAGTTGAAAATGGTGCCTCGGAAGCAATCTATAGCCATCCGCATTTGGGACCCGGTGGCATTGTGCAAAGCGGCCGTGCCGCAAAGTCTGGTAACTGTAAAGGCAATTACCATAAGTTCAGGTCGGGATATGTATTTGATTTCTATCCCCTTCTCCTGGTTTTGATTGTTGCACCACTCTAGCCGGAGGCTAGCAAGGGATTGGCCACCCGGCCTAGTCCCGGAGAGAGTTAGTTTCTCGCCCCTATTAGGCAAACCAGTGAGAAAATATATGTCAAAGGGCTCTATCTCGAGCTGGTGCCCTCCGATGTAGAAGCATTGTTCCTGGATGTTCCACCTTTCAACCAGCCACTCTAAGAATGGCACCTGGGCCCTCATGCCAGGTATGGCCCAGTACTTGTAGAGACCGCATGCCTTCAAAGCATCAATGGAGGGTTGATGATTTATTGTGGCCAAATCAACGTCATCGTGCTCTCTTTCGCGCCAATCAAGCATGGTGTGCACCCTGCACATCATAAAACATCTGTTAGAGTCCATACATTTTTAAAATTTTGGTCTATTTTGGAGAAATAAGGGTTTCAAAATGCGTTTTGCGCAGTACGCACCCTGGCTTTTAAGGAAAGAGCGTATGTACGCAGCTGCCCTTAAGGCCGGGTGCGTACGCCCGATATTTTCCCCATTGAGAAAATATCGAGGTACGCAGGTCAGCAGTGCATGACCTGCATACCCCAAAGGGCGCATCTTGAAACCCCAAGGCCTCCAAAAAATCAAATAAAAACCTAAAAATGAATTCTAAACGGATGGAAATTAAGAGAAGGATGTTGTAGAATACCTGGTGAAACGACGTTCGATTCTGACGGTTGGATTCTCCGCAAAGTCCACGGGAAGTTTCTTGTCAAAAGCCCTTTTTTCAACCTCAACAGTAAAATGGTAAAAATGACATGGTAAAAAGTCTTTTTATAGGTTTTTTGGATAAATGAATGCTAAGTTTGTTTATTTTCTACCATGAAAAGATATTTTTCAATGTATTTTTGCCCATCTTAAACAGGTATGAGTAATGTGTTGTTTTTGTGCAGGACAAAGGGACTTTAGGGTAAAATCATCATTTTTTACGAACCAAGACATCAGAGTCATCTTTTAAGCCCTTTTCTGACTCCTAAAACATGAAAAGATTGCCGAGCGTTTCTTTTACACTCGTTAAAACGGAATTAAAAGACGGTCCTCTTATAGCCCTTTTCTGACCGTAAAAACACGAAAAGATTGCCGGGTTTTTGTCGTTTCAAACTCGATATTGGAAATAAAACGACGTGTCCTTGATCGCTTTTTACTTTTCAGGTCAACGGCACTAAACATGAAAGTACTCCTTGGTCGCAAGATCAAGCGGTTCTCTCAGGTATTATTTTATACTTTTTCGGGCTTGGGAGACACAAATTTACGAAAAAGTTCACCTTGGAGTCTTCTTTAGTTTTTTCACTCTCTAAAAATGAAAAACGTCGAGTTTCTCCTATACTGGACTCGTTAAAATTTCACAGTAAAGGACCTGTTCGATTACAAACAGGAACGGACCACTCCTTCTTAGGGTCTGAATCTAAACTAAGTTGGATTCATCCGAAGGATGAGCTTATAATCAAGCATATGTTATCCTCCTCAAGCTTGTAAAAAATAAAGAGGTACTTGCCAGAAATGGTGGGGGAAAAGAGAGAAGAATGAACCTATTTGTTATCCTTTGTTACAGAAGAACCTTATCACCGCTCTTGAACACGACACTTTTCATTCACCTGGGTTGGGAAATCCTTCGCCTTAAAAGTTGATCAAACCACTTTGAAAGTCTTCAACTGTTTTTGGGTATTAACTTTGGGTCAATCGTCACCAAGCCATCTGTCGTGTCGTTATGTGTTCAAGAGGTCTCTGCAAAAAAACCATTCATATGCAAAATACTTGTCATCCATTTTGCCCATCCCTGAGTCAGTCCTTACAGCAACATTTCTTCAACTTGAACTATGATTTCGTGTTGTGGGCTTGCCTGCAACGGGTCGCTTTCTATCGACATCAGCACATTATCTAGAAAGATGACTTAGAAATCGTCAGTACCTTGAAGTCTGCATACATCAATGGCAGGTTTCTCGCCTTTGACGATAGTTTACATCATTGACTTTCGATCAAAGGATTCCGTGACGTGTTCGACATCAACTCATTCATTCACATTTCATGGATTGTACTGGGTACTTTGAGAACCATTGACATTACTGGTGGTCTCTCTCACACTTGTTAACGGTTTACATCATTGACTGGTAATCAAGTGGTTTCTACCATGTTCGACATCAACTCATTTATTCGCATGGATAGAATCGTACCAATTCGGGAAGTAGAAATGAAGACCCTGGATCTAGTTTCCACCATCCAGGCTGCGAGGAGTTTTGTATTCATTATATAGTAGACTAATCATAAATAGATGGCTGCGTCCATACTGTGTCTACAAAAGTCTATGATTGTGATGTACTGCAAAATCATTCTTGTATCAGAGCAGTAGTTAGATTGTTAGTTAAAGTTTTCAATCTGAGTATGGAAATGCCTACCTCAGCGATGATATCATCTTACATATGTATTTTGTGTTGAATATTTGTAGGTTCTGACCAGGTCCTCCGCAAGATACTCCTTGAAATGATAAAGTACTTCACCCTTCCTAGATCATAAAAACCCTAATCTACTACAGGCTTCGCACTTTAGGGGGCAATCTGTTACACTAAAAAATGTCACCATGACTATTTGCAGTTTGTATGGCTCCATCACCTGTCATACTATCATCCTTGGCAAGTCTCATGGCTCTGCTTTCCATGTCAAACTCAAAGAAAGAGAGAAAAGTCATTTAAAGTCAAGTTATCTCTGGTACGCAGTTTCTCTCAGCCTTACCTGCGGGTACGCAATCCAAGTTCACAATACCTGCGTACTTGTACGCTCTGTCTGTAAAGCAATGGGTGCGTACTCCTGTAAAGGTCAATAAGCGCAAGTTTCACTCCAAAAACGTTACTTGTGGTTATTTCTAGAGCATTCTAGAAGCTTGTTTGACGTGTATGGAGCGCCTCTAGATGGTTCATGTATCCCTATAGAAGAGGAACTTATCCCATCAAGAGGGGAGCTAACCCACCCAAAAGATGGGCTTATCCCATTGATGGTGGACCTGATTAACTTCCTCTAGAGCACTATAAATACAGGCATTGGGCCAGAAGGAGGAGAGGTTGAAAGCTGAATATTCCTAAGGGTAGATGCTGCTGGAATTAGGACTTCCTTGTAGAAGCTTGTGAGGAGAGATTACCATCTTTACTTATTTCCATTGGGAGGTGGGTGAGCTGATCAGAGTAAGGGAGAACTCTTGTGGACCCTGGGAGGAGCTTGCACAACACCAAGGCTCAGGTTGTAATGGTTCCTTTTGTTACCTTTTAATACAAATTAGTCCATTCTTCTCAACAATTTGTTATTTATGAGTTGTTTCATATACTCCTTGGTCTATATGTTAAATATGTTTTATTTTATGTGATATTCAGGTGCTATTTAATCGTTTGATTGTTGGTGAATGCAGGTTTCGAAGAGAAGGAGGAGCTCATCCGGATCAACGAAGCTGGACTACTACAACAGCGTTGGATTACAGGTAGGATCTAAACACTTGATTTCTCATATTGTAAAAGCATATTTAGGGAAGGATTGCTCTTATTTGTCTTGTTTGTCATTAGAAAATCTTAGGCTTCTAGGAAGGTCGGTTGTGTCCGCACTAACGACTCTTTCCGCGTGACAAAAACTATCTTTCAAATCTCAAGCATGACTAAGATGTTTAGATAACATGGACATGAGCATAAGGCTCTATTGGAATCCATTGACATCCAAGCTTTAAAATTTCTCCACGCCTAAAAAACATATTGACTTCTTCTATAGAAATTAATGTGTAGATTCAATATTTCTCATGAAATTTACTAAATCACAAGACTTGAAGCTACTCTATTGATTCGTGGAAGTTAATTCGCTATCAAAAACAAGAATCATAGACATGCAAAAGGAAACATCACACATGCACATATATTTATCTAGTGAAAAAAAATTGCTCAAAACCCCTTACTATCTATATTGCATTAATCAGAGAATAGAGAATAAATATAATGATTGCTCAAGCCTGAGAACACCTTGCAAGTATATAGTTTATCCATATGTCTAACTAACTAAACCTGACCCAACACTAAGCCAATTTCAATCCTTCCCAAGCTCTTATTTCCTTGCGTTGTTCCCTTAGAAAATTTCCCCTATGTTTTAGGAATTTCACACCAAGGAATTGTGCAATAGCCTTAGGTCAATCTTTGACTACATGCACCATCTGTACACATGGGAATATGCTACAACTGATAGTACACTGCCTTGGAATCTCCATCTCAACTGGGTAACTCGAATTCTCTACATGCAACAATTATTTTGGGTTGATTGATTAGTTAACTAGTTGATCACTGAGTGTGGTTGAAATTCCACTTCCACAACTTGACCTCCACTAGTTCTTCTGACAGTTAGAACTAGTTAAACTGACAATAACTCAAATTAACTAAAACATATTGTTATAAATTAGCAATCAATCATGTAGAACTGAACTCAAGTGTCTCCAACTCGAATTTACTGAGTTAACTGAGTGACAAGTGCCATGTCACCTCAGTTAACTACCTCCAAGTATTTTGTTGAAATAGAAATTCAAATTTTAATCTAGTTTGACCAAGGAAAAGTCAAAACTAGATTTTCTTGTTGCATTTTCAACACTCCCTCTCAGCAAGAAAGGGATTATCAACCACCCCTATCCTGCACCTGTGGAACTCAAATTTTCCTCTTGACAAATCCTTTTTCAAAATATTTGCATCTTGTTCCTCTGTCGGAATGTACTGCAACAACATAATTTGCCTCTGCACACAATCTCATAGATGGTGATACCGGATATCAATATGCTTGGATCGATCATGAAATATAGGATTCTCGGAGAGTTTGATACAACTATGATTATAATATTTTTTGTCGACGTTTCGAGTCTAGAGCAAGACTCATCATCAGGACTTGATATGCTGAGAAGAGAAAGGAAAGGGGTTTTGAGATAAATACGGTGAATGATGCTGGTTTGGGATGCTGAGCCGACTGCTTGATTGATATTTGCCTAACTGATATTTAATTATTTAATTATTTTGTTTTTATTTAATAATGTGAATGCTTTAACCTAGATTAATGCCGCACCAATGTTATTATTCTTACTGCGCTCAGATATTACGCATGGCTTTAATTAACAAATTTTATTGATGATTTGATTATAGTTTTATATTGAATCTTTATTTTAGTTATATGATTGATAATTTGCTTTAGTTATAATTTTCTTAAATAATTTAGTTTTATATTGTTTATTATCTTAGTTAACTAAGTTATTTAACAAGATTTTAAGTTGTTTTATAAACTAAGTTCCTATTGTATAGTTCTCTTAGCTTTGGTTTTAACTAGGTTTTGAATTGAATAAAGTTTCAAGGAATGTATTATTAATATGTTATGAATAGTTTTAATTAACTAATTTTTATTATTGATTGAACTTGGTTTTTTTATTGTATAAGGTTTCAAGGAATGTAATGTTAAGATATTACGAATGGCTATTTAATTAACAAATTTTATTGTTGATTTGAATTTAGTTTTATATTGAATCATTATTCTAGTTATATGATTGATGATTTGCTTTAGTTATAATATTCTTAAATAATTTAGTTTAATCTTGTTTATTATCTTGGTAACATATTTCTCTTAATTAACTAAGTTATTTAACATGATTTTAAGTTGTTTTATAAACTAAGTTACCTATTGTATAGTTCTCTTAGCTTTGGTTTTAACTAGGTTTTATATTGTATAAAGTTTTAAGGAATGTGATATTAAGATGTTATGAATAGCTTTAATTAACTAATTTTTATTATTGATTGAACTTGGTTTTATATTGTATAAGGTTACAAGGAATGTAATGTTGAGAAGTTATGAAAAGCTTTAATTAACTAATTTTTATATTGATTTGAACTTTGGATTTATATTGAATGGTTAATTTAGATCTATAATTAATAATTGGCTTTAGTTGTAAATTGCTTAAATGATTTAGCTTTATAATGCTTAACAACTTAGTAACATATTTCTAATTAACTAAGATAATTATCTTGGTTTCAAGCTGATTTATAAACTAAGTTACCTAATATAAAAGAGAGGGAAGATAGTTAAGGCAGGGAATATGAGGGGAAGGGGAATGTTAGGTGGAAGAGGGATAACTTTTTCTAAGAAGGGAGTTCCAATTTTTGCTAATGTCCCAGCCTCCATCCCTATTAAGGTTACTAGGATGCTTAATGATTTCTATTGCTTCACGAATTTTCCGCTTGAAATGGTGCTTTTCATTAGCAATGACTTTGGTGTCTTCCAGGCATATGTGATGGTTTGTTTTTCCTACATGCTCGGCTAAAGCAGAAGAGTGAGTTCGTTCCAATTTTTGCTAATGTCCCAGCCTCCATCCCTATTCAGGTTACTAGGATGCTTAATGATTTCTATTGCTTCACGAATTTTCCGCTTGAAATTGTGCTTTTCATTAGCAATGACTTTGTTGTCTTCCAGGCATATGTGATGGTTTGTTTTTCCTACATGCTCGGCTAAAGCAGAAGAGTGAGTTCGTTCCAATTTTTGCTAATGTCCCAGCCTCCATCCCTATTAAGGTTACTAGGATGCTTAATGATTTCTATTGCTTCACGAATTTTCCGCTTGAAATGGTGCTTTTCATTAGCAATGACTTTGGTGTCTTCCAGGCATATGTGATGGTTTGTTTTTCCTACATGCTCGGCTAAAGCAGAAGAGTGACTTCGTTCCAATTTTTGCTAATGTCCCAGCCTCCATCCCTATTAAGGTTACTAGGATGCTTAATGATACTTAGTTTATAAAACAACTTAAAATCTTGTTAAATAACTTAGTTAACTAAGATAATAAACAATATAAAACTAAATTATTTAAGAAAATTATAACTAAAGCAAATTATCAATCATATAACTAAAATAAAGATTCAATATAAAACTATAATCAAATCATCAATAAAATTTGTTAATTAAAGCCATGCGTAATATCTGAGCGCAGTAAGAATAATAACATTGGTGCAGCATTAATCTAGGTTAAAGCATTCACATTATTAAATAAAAACAAAATAATTAAATAATAAAATATCAGTTAGGCAAATATCAATCAAGCAGTCGGCTCAGCATCCCAAACCAGCATCATTCACCGTATTTATCTCAAAACCCCTTTCCTTTCTCTTCTCAGCATATCAAGTCCTGATGATGAGTCTTGCTCTAGACTCGAAACGTCGACAAAAAAGATGAACACTGTGGATTATCCGAACTCAATCTCTCAAAAACCACTCCACAGAAACTTGCAATCCAAAATATGATTATAATAGTAAATCACAGTAGGATCCATCATCTGACCAAATAACCCAACAAGAATCTTTCTCATCATGATAGCCTCACATGTTGCTTGAATTATAGCCATGTACTCTACTTCTGCTGAGTTGAGTGTCACAAATCTCTGCTTCCTATTGTATCAAGAAATTGTTGTTGACCCAACACTGAAAATTCCTCCTAATGTGCTCTTCCTTTCTGATGGACTCCCCGCCCAATCTGCATCTGTGAATCCTTGCAACTTCACTCCCTTTGTCCATATGTACCAAAGACCAAACTAAGTAGTGCCTCTGAGATATCTCAACACATGCTTTGTTTCCTTCCAATATAGTTTTATTGGCTTAACCATTGCTTGACTAAGTTGGTTAACTACATAACACATGTTTGGTCATGTTTTCACCAAATCCATAATTGAACCCACAAGTTGTCTATAAATGGTAACCTCCACTACTTCACCTAAAGTAGCATCTTCTTTCCTCCAGTTTCCTGCTAGACGAGTCTCCATGGGTTTGCGCCTATCCATGTGGAACCTCTGAAGTATCTCATTGGAATACTTTCCCTAGTAGACAAATTGTTCCCCATCACCTTTCCATACTTTGAATCAAAGAAGGTAGTGCATGAGGCTCGTGCCCTTCATCTCGAACTCTCTTGGAAGGTCCTCCTTGCAAGATATGATCAACTTCTCATCACCAGTTAGGGTCAATTCATAAACATATCAAAACAATAATCAATAATTTACCTTCTACCACAATGTGGTAAAGGTTTTCATCTGCTTCACTTTTGGTGAAGCCCAAACTGGTGAGATAGTTATCGATCTTGGTGTACCAATCACAGTGTGCTTTCTTGAGTCCATACAACGCTCGCTTGAATATGCACACATGAAACTCTCTGTCAAAGGTATGAAATCCCTCTGGATACTCAATATACACCTCCTCCTCAATAATTCCATTGAGGAATGTTGTCTTCACATCCATCGGATGGATCTTCCACCCCATCTACACTGACAGTGCTAGAATTGACATGATGGATAAGTACCTTGCTACTGGAACAAAGTTCTCCTCATAGTCAATTCCCTCAACCTGAGAGAACCCCTTGGCCACAAATTTGTTCTTGTATTTATCTATGCTTCTGTCTGTTGCAATCTTTACCTTGTATATCCATCTCGAACCAACCATTGATTTGTCTATTGGTCTTGGGACTACTTCCCAAACATTGTTTCTAACAATGGAATAATATTCCTCTACCATAGCATCAAACCATTCTAGTTACTCTACAGCTTCCTCGAATGAGGATGGATCAGTGCCTATAAGCTCACTCATCATAGCCATGTAGCTAGTGTACCGATTTGGTGACCTCCTCTACCTGCATTGTGATGTGGGTGCTCCCACATTCTCTCTAGAATCCTGCAATAATTTTTCGGCTTCCCTGGTTTTCTTCCTTCCTTCTCTAAATTTTTTCACTTGAGTGGATGTCTCCACTCTCTACTCCTCTTCTTATGGCTGCTCCACAACTTTATGAGGTTCTTCATTTCGAGCCAAAAGCTCATGATCAAGATGCAATTGAAGCTCCCTCTCAAGAGAACACCTCATTTCCTTCTCCTCATCAAAATTCACATCCCTTCTAACCAATATCATTTTGATGGATGGAAAGTACACACGGTAGTTGTAACGTGTTTCTGTGTACCCCACAAATATGCCCAACTTTTCTATCAGCTCTAGATTTTTCCTTACTTCCTTGGAAACATGACAGTAGATTGATGATCCAAAGATCCTGAAGTGTGACATATTTGGTTTCTTCCCTAAAAAATATTCCTCTATTGTACTCATGCCAAGAATCATGTGAGGAATTTTGTTCTGCAAATAAATCGTTTTGTTGCATGCTTCATCCCATACATGTAGATGTCTTTCGTCATGCAACATCACCATTTCTACTCCAAAAATACCTTTGTTTTTCCTCTCATCCACCCCATTCTTTTGTGGTTTATGGGGTGTTGTCAACTCTTTTCGAATGCCTTCCTTTGCACAGAAATTTTTAAACTCATTCGACACGTACTCACCTTCATTATCGCTCTTGAGATCCTTCACCTTCTTGCTAGTTTCTTTCTCAAAAAGTGCTTTAAATTCAACAAATTTGGAGAATGTCTGGTCTTTCTTCTACATGAAGTAAATCCATCACTTTCATGAGAAATCATCTACAAATATAACATTTTACCTGTTCTTGGTAGTGGAATTTGTTAAGAAAGTTCCACAGACATCATAACGGATCCTTTTAAGGATTTCATGCGCCTTGTTGTCTCGATTATTAAAGGTGGATTTTGTATACTTCCCCAACGTACACCCTTTTCATGTATCCCTCTTCTCTAGTGCTCCTTTGGGTAGGCCTGTAGAGATATGATGCATGATCTTCAAAGTGCCATGATGCAAATGGCCAAGTCTTCTATGCCATAATTTATTGACATCTCAGCTATGCACCTTCTCTGCTTTTGTGTTCAATGTTTCACATTATTCCACATCTAATTTGTAGAGTTTCTTCACTCGAACCCCGATCTGCTTCACTTGTCCCATGGTAATGTGTCTCAGGAAATCCTTCCCTTTGTTGAATATCACATCATAGCCACAGTCTTCCAACATAGCTATGGAAACTAGATTCTTCTTTAGACCTGGTACAAACATCACATCCTTGAGCCTGAGAGGGGAGCCAGAATCCCTCTGAAAAGTAATTGTACCAATACCAGTCATGTTATACCTTCCATCATCTCCCATATCGATGTGCATCTATAGATCCTTCTCCTCCAAGTCACTAAAAAATTCTTTGTTCTCCATCATGTGGAATGAGGCACCGCTATCGAGATACCACACACTACCCATCATAGTGATTGTCTTGCATATAATGAGGGTAAAATTAAGTTTGAACTGTGAAGCCAAGGCTTCACCCACTGCTCCTCCTATAGTCTTCTTGCTTGCCTCATTGTGTGGACACTTCATTGCATAGTGCCTGAATTTGTCACAGTGAAATCACTTGATTCTAGACAAATATTTCTTCTTTCCCCCTTGACTTGAATATTCTTTGGATTGGGATTTATTCCCCTTTCCTTTCTTTACCTTTCCATCCAAGGTGCAATTATCCTCATCCTCACCCTTGGATGAGGTCTCGTCTCTAGTGTTCAGGCTTATTTCTTCCTGCACTAGATCGGACCATAACCTCTCCCAAATCGGTAGTTTCTCTGTATCATTTACCAAATCTTGATAGTTACTCTAGCTCTTGGGAAGGCCCAAAAGGGCTAGAGCTACCAAGTCTTCTTCAGGGACATTAACACCAACCCCTCCAAGTTCATCATGAAATTGTGTAAACCTGCTCAGGTACTACAAAATTTTGTCATTATTTTGCATCTTGATACTTCGAATCTTGTCCTTGAGTGCTAGATTCCTATGGTCACTATTGTTCTCAAACAATTCTGTCAGTGTTTTACACATTGCAAATGGAGTCTCTTTTCCGTGGAGATTCAAGAAAATATGATCTAGAACTCCCTCCAATATGATTGATCTGAATATGTAAACTTGAGTATTTTTAACAATTAGCAAGTGAAAATTATATGTGTTTTGGGTAGCAGATCAATTTACTAAACACATAAAACGAGTGAATTTAACCATAATTTATAGCCAAACAGAGACAAAATTAGCATATCTGGAACACATAACACAAAACATGATAAAGGAGTTCACCCCTTTTAGGCTACATCTCTTGGTCCAGCTTCTAATGCAAGGCCTCTTTCATTAAGTTCTCAAAAAAAATTACATGATTTTACATTGCTCAAAAAGAAAACCTCATGTCTCTAATGGATTCAGCACTGTCGAAAACCCCCATTTTGGTTCTTTATGCACCTCATTTGGCCAAACATTGAGTAAGTTATGCATGTTTTAAGTTTTTTTCTTAATTACACAGCTAATCCTCCTCTAATTCGGCCTAAACCTGGCTTGTGGGCCCAAACCCAGAACCAGCGTGCAAATTTGGCCTACAATACTGCCCAACGGGTGAAATTGTAGGATGGCTAGTCCGCCCATTAAGCCCCCTGTCATGAAAATTTTGGTCACATGGCACACATACAACTGCATAGGGGGGCAAGATTCTAGGGCCTAACTCTAATCCCTTTGGTTTTGCCACGCCCCCAGTTCTATGGCCGCCATGTGGCCTTAGTGCTGGCCCCCTCCAAGTTTCCACGCCCATCGTCGTATGAGATCATGTGACCCCAAGGTTGGCCCCCTCCAACCTTCCACCTCCAGTTCTTTGCTGGCTCCGTAGGTGTTCATTGTTGCAGATTGTGGTCGTGGGTTCAGCGAAGGCCCAACCCCTTGGCCCCTCTCCCTATGGTCCCATGGGCACTGGGGTGGCCAAGGGCTAAGGCTTAGTCCAGCCCACTCCCCCAATTGCAAATATGTAAACCTTATATAGATATTGTGACCCATAGGTAGTAAGCACCACCACGCAGCACAATGGTAAAGCACTGCCCTACCACTTAGTATGTCCATGGTTCAATTCTTGCCAGGCCCGTTTATCCTTCCACCAAAATTTTACAATGCCAACAAAAGGACACGTGGCTACCAAGGATTGGCCCTCGTGACTCTCCCTAATTGATCCACTTCATGAACCATAAACCAATAAAAACCACATGATTCTGACCAATCTGAAGATTCCACTTGTCAAAAAACTATTGGCCCACAAAAATACAGTCAACTTCCTATTCAAATGCCTAGACAATGTATAGACTGTCGAGTGGGCTATCTGCAACCCAAAATTTTAAAAAAATTTATGTTTGCCAAATTGATCATAACACGATATCAATAGCATACAATATCGATTTTGAGTGAAAAGAGTTGAGTTGGATTCATATCATTGAGATCTATCCAATCGTATAGGTTTCGAGCATTTTTTAGCACTTTGAATTTTGAGCATTAAATTGATCCCTTGGATCACTCCTCCCCATTGGAAACTTTTGGACCTCCAAAAGACTACTTTCAATCAACAATTAGATGAGGGTAGAGTTCTCTCACCCTTCCAACCTTAATCCATTTAGATTTTCTTGAATTTTTGCCTTTGATACCAACACAAAGGTACTCTGCATTCCCTCATTTTGAATTTCTTTTCCTTCTGTCAAGGATGGTATCATGTTGTAATTCTTCAAGAAATTCTGGCAAGGAATCTTCTATTGAAGGAATTTGAACATGCTCTCCTTGATCATGAACCAAAGGAGGTTCATATAGTCTCAAATTCTCAACATTAACAACTGCATACATTTTCATATAAGGAGGCAAATCCAAATGGAAGGCATTGTTACCAATCTTTTCTGAAATCTTAAAAGGTCCATACCTTTTTGGTTTTAGCTTTTTACCTTCTCCTTTAAGATTCTCTTTGCTAATGTAAATCCAAACTTCATCTACAACTTGGAAACTGTGGTCAACACGACGGTTATCATGCCTTGTCTTGTACTTGGCTTGGCTCTTTTCCAACTGTTTTTAACCATTTGATGCACCAGTTGAACTTGCTCAATGAACCGCTTGGTCTTATAAATGTCACTATGACCATCAATAGAAACATCCTTCCCAAAGATAAAATCTAAAGGAGATTCTGGTAAGTAACCAAAGCATGCCACAAATGGAGATGTTTGAGTCAATGAATGCTTTGCTCAATTATAAGCATGTTGAATGTAGTGTAAGTGTTCATCCTAAATCTTGGGATGTTTGTTGCAATAACCACGAAGAAGATGTACTACCATTCTATTCACCACTTTGTCTGACCATCGGTTTGTGGATGGAATGTTGTGATCTTTTTCAACTTGGTGTCCATGAGTGCCCATAAGCTTGACCAAAAGTTCCCAACAAATCGAGAATCTCGATCAGAAATAATGGATTTGGGCAACCCAAAATGTACCCATACATGTTGAAAGAACATTTGTGCAGTCTGTTCAACTATAACCTACTTCTTACAAGGCATCAAAATACACATCTTATTGAAACGATCCACCACAACATAAAGATAATCATGATTTTTTTTAGACATAGGCAGTCCTCCTACAAAGTCCATAGAGACACTTTCCCAAGGACGGGAAGGAACTGGAAGTGGAGTATACAATCCTAACTTTCTATTTATAGGCTTACTTGTAGCACATAAAAAACATCCTCTTACATGTCGTGATACACTTTCATTCATTCTAGGCCAATAACAATACCTCTGTAATTGTGCCATTGTTTTGCCTACACCAAAATGGCCAGCAATAAGAGAAGTATGTGCTTCCCTTATGATGTTGACTCTTTCACCCTGTGGAATGCATAGCTTTCTAAGATGATACAAAATTTTATCATGCACATGGTAATCCAATTCCTCTACTTGGTTTCCTTGACACAAAGTTGCATATGCATCTTTAAAGTCTTCATCTAAAGCATATTGTTCAACATAGCTCTCATGCATGATAGAATTATGCTTAAGAGTAATTGAAGCACTAACAATTGGTCTAGAAAGCATGTTAGAAACCTTGTTATAGATACCTTTCTTATACCTTATCACCAAGTGGAATTGTTGCAAGAAACCCATCCATCTAAAGTGCCTTGCTTGTTGTAGCTTAGTTTGTGATTACAAGTATTGCAATGGTTGATGATCAGTCTAAATGATAGTTTCCTTTCCCATCAAATAGTGTTTCCACTTTTTCACACTTTGCACCAATGCATATAGTTCCTTGTCATAAGTAGGATAGTTAACTACTGCACCATTAAAAGTTTCAGAATGGTAACATATGGGCTTATCATGTTGCATCAAGACTGCTCCCATGGCATAGTCACTTGCATCTGTTTGCATCTCAAATGGTTGTCTTAAATTAGAAATTGTAAGAACTGGAGTTGTACTAATTATCTCCTTCAATGCATCAAAAGTTTTTTGTTGCTTGCCTCCCCATTGAAAAACCTGCTTAATGCTTTTCAAGGCATGTAATGGAAATACAATTGAAGAAAATTTAGAAATAAACTTTCCCCAATATTGGGCTACTCCCAAAATGCTTCTCACCTTAGTTACATCAGTGGGCTTAGGCCAATCAACAATGACTTTGAGCTTTGAGGGATATATCTTCAATTCACCCTCTCCAACAATATGTCCCAAGTAAACTAACGACGTCTTTCCAAACTCACATTTAGACATCTTTAAAAACAAATTTTCTTTCTTCAAGACATCTAAGACTTGTTTCACATGCCTAACATGTTCTTCATGAGAATTGCTAAATATCAATATCTCATCTAAGTAGACAATTACAAAATCATCAAGAAAGGACCTTAAGACATCATTCATAACTCGCATGAATGTTGCAAGAGCATTACAAAGCCCAAATGGCATAACCACCCATTCAAACAAACCTTGATTTGTTTTGAAAGTTGTCTTCCATGTGTCTCCTTCAGCAATCCTAATCTTATGATAACCACTTCTTAAGTCCAACTTAGTTAAATACACAACATCTTTCAATTGATCAAGAAAATCATCAATTTAAGGAAGAGGGTAATGATTATTTACCGTTATCTTGTTCAAGGCTCTGAAATATACACACATGTGTCATGTACCATATTTCTTTGGTACTAACACAATTGGTGACCCGCATGGCGATGTTATTGGTTTGATGACCCCTTTGTCAAGCAAATCTTGTATTTGTCTTTTAATCTCTGAATTCTCCATAACTGATACATGCCAATGTTTGGAAAAGGACAATATTGTTTTAGTTGGATCACACGTTGGATACCTCTTTTAGGAGGCAATCCTTTGGGCTCCTGAAACATCTCATCATATGTGTTAACAACCTCATACAAATCATATTTTAACTTTGCATCACATCCTTGGAAAGTTTCATTTTCAACATTCTCTTTGGGTTTGATCATCAAGAGTACAAAGTTCTTACTAGCATTGACTAACCTCTTCATTTGTCTAGCATTTACAAGTGACAAATTCAACTTCTTGTTATGTGCTCTAATAATGTACTCAACTCCATTTTTAAACAAGTTATATTTGTAAGCATTAAAAAAACACTTGCAAACAAATCAAACCTTCATAATAACCTATTGCTTTGATACCAAAATGATCTGAATATGTAAACTTGAATATTTTTAACAATTTGCAAGTGAAAATTATATGTGTTTTGGGTAGAGGATCAATTTACTAAACACATAAAAGTGAATTTAACCATAATTTACAACCAAACATAGACAAAATAAGCATATCTAAAACACATAACACCAAACATGATAAAGGAGTTCACCCCTCTCTTGGGCTACATCTCCTGGTCCAAAATCCAATGCAGGGCCTCTTTCATTAAGTGCTCGAAAATATGTTTACATTCTTTTAAATTACTCAAACATAAAACTTGGTGTCTCCAATGGATTTAGCATTGTCAAAAACCCCCATTTTGGTTCTTTATGCACCTCATTTGGCCAAAAATTGAGTAAGTTATGCATGTTTTAAGTTTTTTTCTCAATTACACAACTAATCATCCTCCAATTCGGCCCAAACCTGGCTTATGCACCCCAAACCCGAAACCAACCCACAAATCTGGCCTACAATCTTGCCCTACGAGCGAAATTATAGGACGGTTAGTCTACCCATTAAGCCCACTGTCTCGAAAATTTTGGTCACGTGGCGCACATACGACCACATTGGGGGTCGTAATTCTAGGGCCTAACTCTGAGCCCTTTGGTTTTGTCGCGCCCCAGATTCTATGGTTTGCCATGTGGCCTTGGGACTGGTCCCCTCCGAATTTCCACACCCATAGTCGTATGGGGTCATGTGACCCCACAGTTGGTCCCCTCCAACCTTCCACCTCCGGTTCTTTGCTAGCTACATAGGTGTTCATTATTGCGGGTTGTGGTTGTGAGCTGGGCTAAGGCCTAGTCCTTTAGCCCCTTCGCCTATGATCCTGTGGGCACTGGGGTGGCTAAGGGTTAGGGCTTAGGCTGGCCCCCTCCCCTAATTGTGCATGTGTAAGCCTTATATACATATTGTGACCCATAGGTAGTTAGCACCACTACGCAACATAATGGTAAAGTGCTTCCCTACCACTCACTTGGTCCATGGTTTGATTCATGCCAAGCTCGTTCATCCTTCCACCAAAATTTTTCAATGCCAACATGAGGCCACGTGGCTGCCAAGGATTGGCCCATGTGGCTCCCCCTAATTGGTCCACTTCATAAACCATAAACCAATAGAAACCACACGATTCTGACCAATTTAAAGATGCCACTTGTCAGCAAACCACTGGGCCAAAAAAATACATTCAATTGACTAGTCAAATGCCTAGTCAGCATATGGGCTATTGACTAGGCTACCTACAACCCAAAATTTTAAAATTTTAGTTGTTTGCCAAATCGATCAAAACATGATATCAGGAGCATACGATATCAGTTTTGAGTGAAACTAGTTGCATTGGATTCATATTGTCGAGATCTATCTAATCATATAGGTTTCGAGCATTTGTTAGCACTTTGAATTTTGATCACTAAACTAATCCCTCGGATCAATGATTCTCCTCGCTTTGGCCACATCCTTCTTCCACTAAGAAATATTTTGGGCATCATATTCTTGGGGTTTTGCTACATCTATCTTGATGTATTATATCATCCCATTATCATCCAATACTACCTCCATGCAATCCTTCCTTGCAACAAAGTTTGAGGTGCCTTCCAAGACATACTCAAGCTTGAGTCCATTGAAAGCCATCTTCTCAGTCCTGAAGAAAACTTGCAACACTGATCTTCAAATTCGAATCTCCTGCAATGACAACTTTGAAATCTATGCTCTACAGTGATTCCAGCCCTGATGCCATGTAGAAATTAATGTGTCGATTCAATACTTCTCATGAAATTTACTAAATCACAAGACTTGAAGCTACTTTATTGATCTATGGAATTTAATTCACCATCAAAAGCAAGAATCATAAACATGCAAAAGGAAACATCACACATGCACATATATTTATCTAGGGGAAAGAAAATTCTCAAAACCCCTTACTATCTATATTTCATTAATCAAAGAATAGAGAAGAAATACAATGCTTGCTCAAGCCTAAGCACACCCTGCAAGTGTATAGATTATCCCTCTACCTAACTGATTGAACCTGGCCCAACAATTAGCCAATTTCAAGCCTTCCCAAGCTCTTATTTCCTTGTGTTGTTCCCTTGGTAAATTTCCCCTATTTTTTAGGAATTTCACACCAAGGAATTGTGAAATATCCTTAGGTCAATCTATGACTGCATGCACAAGTTGTACGCATGGGAATATGCTACAACTAGTAGTACATTGCCTTGGAATCTCCATCTCAACTAGGTAACTCAAATTCTTTACATGCAACAATTATTTTGGGCTGACTGATTAGTTAACTGGTTAATCACTGAGTGTGGTTGAACTTCCACTTCCACAACTTGACCTTCACTAGTTCTTATAACAGATAGAACTAGTTAAACTAACAATAACTCAAATTAACTGAAATAGATTATTACAAATTAGCAAGCAATCATGTAGAACTAAACTCGAGCGTCTCCAAATCGAATTTACTGAGTTAACTGAGTGAAAAGTACAATGTCACCTCAGTTAACTACCTCAAAGTATTTTGCTGAAATAGAAATTCGAATTTTAATCTAGTTTGACCAAGGCAAAGTCAAAACTATATTTTCTTGCTGCATTTTCAACATCTTCAACTACTACAATTTTAAAAATCCCTAGTCGATGAGGAAGGAGAATAATGTGCTCACGTTGAGGAGCTTGTAAATGAATTCATGAGTATCTTGAAGGAATAAATTGTTGGGACATTTTCTAATTCTTATCCATCATCCAACTTTAGGGATAATTTTCAGGTTTTGAAATTTCTGGCGGTCATACTAGGTAGAGATAAAAACAAGGCTCCATGGAGAAGAAGAGTGATGAGTTTCACAACACTATGAACAAATAAATATTTGAATAAAGACTCATAGCATATGGTGGCTAGAGTTCACTAAATACTAAAGGGACAATTGAGTGAGGAGGAATATTGGAATGTGGAGCATAATGATAAAGAAATAATTGCCAAAAATGAAGGCCCGTGGATCGCAAGCATATGCAGGGAATATGGAAGAGAAATATTCATGGATGAAGGGAGTTACACTAACTCTGATACCATTATTAGACTCCAGACACTGAAAGAAGAGATTGATAAGAATGAGAAACATATTATTAAATGATACACATATAAAAATAATTCTAATGACCCTTGGTTTCATATTCCAAGAAGTCTCTTGGACTCCTCATGCCTCTTCAAGTTCACTAGTGGATTTTTTTCCTTCCACACAAGTGAACAAACCAAATTTACATAATCCCTAAGGATTATATTTCCAACATCATTTCAATATATTGGATGTAGAAGAATGTTGGAGCCCTTGATAATGTCGTTATCAAATACCTTAGAGATTATGAAGACATTATTGACTTGCAAAATATTGGCAATCTGTTGTAACAACATGAGAGATTTGTGGATTTGAATTTGTTATTGCTCATATTAGTTTAAAATCAATTTTACATATAAATAAGAGTTCCTTGTCAATTCCAAAGGAGAGGACTCTTGGAGCATAGGTCTAACTTATGATGCAATAAAATAAATCGTTTTAATATTTCCTTTCACATAGATTTGCATTCTCTATATTTAGATGGTGTATGTTTTGATTTACTTTATGGTATTATAGGGTAGCTTGTTGCCTTTTTCTTGGGAGATCAATCTCATCCAAATAGATCATGGTGATCTTCATTTTAAATGTATTTATTTAATTCCACAATTTGATTTCATGAACAATCTTTTACTTTTGAAAGTTACAAAAGTTTTTCTTTAAGCAATGATTCATGTAAACAATAAGTGCCTAAATCATGTCAATAGATAACTTTGTGATAGAAAAGTCCCAATAGCATGATTGGTGTTCAAGTACATGATCATTGCCAAGAATGATTAAGTTTCCTTTTGAGTGATGAAGTGTGGTGTGTTTGATTTCCATAGTTAGTTTCATTGAATTGTATTATGAAACATACCAAATGGAGTATTGTTGTAGAAGGCTCTCGAAGAATTAACTCTTAACTATTGACCTCGATTTACAACACTCATGGATATAGTAAAATATAATTCAATGATGTATTTTTATTTCATTTCGTTTATTTCACACACTTGATTTCATAAATAGGATAAGAATTAAGAATTATGGATTACATCGTACTACAAAAAATCTAATTCTAAGCATACTATGTTTGCATTTCACAAGTTTGTGTACATCAGATTTATAACAAAATGTAATAGAATTTGGACATATATATCACTTGACACGTCCTATATCATGGCCACAAAGAAAGTCCCTAGTTAAAAAAATCACATAACAACAACAACGACTTCAAGAGAACAAAAAATGCAATATGTGAGTTCTATTATTATACTAGAAAGGCCATAAAATAAATGATTACTTCACCTATTAAGAGCTTCAAGTCCTAGAGGTTGGTGGGGAGTAATTTAAAGAAATGAAGGGAAGTTTCCTACCTTTCTACAACCTTGTCAAATTAACATTTCAAACCTCTTATGAATGACTAGTTTTGAAGCAAAGAAACCAATGTTCGTAGAAAAGCACAACCCATAGATAGATGTCATAACCTTCATCATCAAAGGAGGATCCTTCATACTATATGTCATTTGATTCAATCCTTGACCAAAGTGTTTATATTTCAAATTTGATTAATAATGTGATTACGTTCTTAGGATTCTTCCATCTACATAACCATCCACATCACCTTTAGAGTAGGCTCACTATGACTTCTAGTGCTATTTCCTTAACAAAGGAGACAAGGCCAATAATTTGGTTGGATCACTTAATGTCCATATACCTAGTAATAGAAACAAAACCAAATATGCTACCTCAAAGGCTCATACTAAATCTTTAAAGGCAAATTTAAGCTGAAAATTTTCATTTTTTTAAATCATGAATGAATCAATTTAAACCTCTTTTTCAAACAAAAAAACGTAGTCCTTCATTATCTTACCCATTTCATAGTTATGATAATTTCCCTCTAAAGAAAGGTGGTACTTGATTTTCTTCCCGCATTTAAAAGTTATGATGAATTCCCTCTGTTACTTGGGATTTTATGACTAAAAATGATCCTAAAATATCAAATGTTATTATTACCTCTTTGTTTCATAAAATATTTTGTAAGACTGATAATTTTAAATCTCTATAAATTTACTCTCCAACAATAAATGACACATCTATCAGACTAATTAAACATAAAAACATCTCTCTATAAATTTAATCTCCAACAATAAATGACACATCTATCCAACTAGTTAAATATAAAGTGTACCTAACTTGACTCTCATACCAATACTATGACACTTAAAATGTAATTTGTTAATGTAATAAGGGAAATAACTAATGGAAAACAAAAATAAAGAGATTAGAACAAAGGAGTGAAGATAAAATACCACCTAAAATTAGATTAGATTGCACCCACACATCCCAAAGGATGGAAAAATACATTTTTACAATGTGATTAAAAAATAATATTTGATTACTAACAAATATATTGATTGATATAGATTACCCTTATTTATATGAAAAGGAATTCAAACTCAAACCTGTGGCTGAACATACTTTTATGCCAAACATTCAAACATTTCTCAATTTAATATATCAAATCAATGCAAATTAAATACGCATACAACTTATTCTCATATATATATATATATATATATATATAATATATTTCTTATATTTATTAGAAAAAACACTTATTAGAAAAGTTATACTCTCTCTTGTACTTTGTGATTATCTAAATCTAAGTGCATGCGTTTGTTTTTAGATAATAAAAGCTCCTCGATGATTGACGTAAGTGTATGTATAAAACATACGGGGAAATGCCATCTCAGATGGGCCCTATAAAATATGAAATATTGAACAAAACCATAGCCATACATAACATATATCATGTGCTCTTAAGTGGAAAATCTTAGAATTTATCCACGAATCTTTTAAACTCCTTCCTATAGGTTGAAATCTACTTTATGACTTGACATGCCGTTCATATAATAATATTGAACATGCTTCTTTGTCTCCTACCAAAGTGGTACATGTATCTTTAATAATTGGATGAATCTGATTCGAGTGTCTCATCAAAATTATTTGTATCCTCGATCTTCATGTTAAATCGGAGGTATTATCATAATTCTATGAATATTTTGTAAACAAAGAAAATGTAAAATTGACATTTTATTTAAAAGGGTTTTGTATCCAACATATAATTACTTCCAAAGACTTCTATCATATGGTGACTGGTCCATATTGAAAATTTCATTATAAAAGGAAAAAAGTAGGATAAGATCTAGGGATCAATATAACTATTCTCGCCAAAATTCCAATGACAATCAAAAGGCTTAAAAGTGAAGCAACCACGACACCATACCTATTCAATTGTTTCATTGATATACTTATTGTGAAAGCACTAAATTGGATGGTTTCTATATTCACATTATGTTTAAAATGGTATCCATAAATAATACAAATCATTATTGATAGGGGTTGCTTTTCAAAAGATGAGTTTGGAATAATTGAGCTATAAGCTTATCTCATCCCATTGTAACATCACGGGTAAGTTAATTGTAACATCACGGGTAAGTTTATTATCTTGAATATGAAAAATTTTAAAAATAACATTTAAAACGTTTTTTATTTATGTAATTTTGAGAAAAAGTTCTTATCTCATCCCATTGTAACATCACGGGTAAGTTTATTATCTTGAATATGAAAAATTTTAAAAATAACATTTAAAACGTTTTTTTATTTATGTAATTTTGAGAAAAAGTTTTTTTTGCTAAAATTGTTTTGAATTATAAAGGGTTGTATTTAAATATATTAATAAATACAAGGATGAATAAAACAAATACAATGAGGCATTAACTCAATACATCACTTATAACATTATTAAACAAAAAAATAAAAGGTTGTATTTAAATATATTAATAAATACAAGGATGAATAAAACAAATACAATGAGGCATTAACTCAATACATCACTTATAACATTATTAAACAAAAAAATAAAAGGTTGTATTTAAATATATTAATAAATACAAGGATGAATAAAACAAATACAATGAGGCATTAACTCAATACATCACTTATAACATTATTGCTTAAAATATTTTACATTATAATTTAAAAAACAAAAAACAAAAAAACTTTTTTGTTATCCTATTTCAATGATTTTGATTGATGTATCTATAATATTTATGTATGAAAAAATAGGATTTATTTTTGTATCGAAGTGTCTTATACATAATGTTTTTGAAAAAAATTAGGGAATCTCATTTCAATGATTTTGATTTATGCATCTATATTCTTTGTGTTTGAAAAATTAGGCTTACTTTTGTATACTTATTGTTGTCCTCCAGCATGAGATCATGAGAGTGTTTTATAGGAAACCATGCATTAATTTGTTGTGCCAAATTTGAGATTTGAATCCCTTTGTGTGAGAGCTATATATAGACACACAAGATTCACATATGGATTTAGGGATTAGGACCTTGGGTTGTCAATCTCACCGGTGGTTATTATTGATAAAGGTAAGCCTTCTCCTATAGAACACCAAATTAGGCTTTAATTTAATATCGGGGTTTTATTAAAAAAAACAAAATTGATAAAACATTTTTCATTATAATTTCTTACTTTTAAAAAAAAACAAACAAACAAACAAGAGTTATTTTCTCTTTGTTTTTATTTTTTATTTTTAATTATCTTCTAAATCCTTTGCAAATGGTTTGTATAATTATCTTCTAAATCCTTTGCAAATGGTTTGTATAAATAAAAGAAAATTCTCTCATATTAAAAAAATCTCTATTTTTGTATCAAAGTTTCTTGTGGGCAAAGTTTTAAGAAACATTTAGTGAATCGCATTCCAAAACAATTAGTGAATCGCATTCCAATGATTTTGTTTATGTATCTATAGGCCTTATGTTTGAAAAAATAAACTTTATTTTTGTATAATTATTGTTGTCCTCCAGCATGAGAGTATCTTATAGGAATAGTTAAAAAAAAAAAAAATGATAAAACATTTTTCATTATAATTTCTTAATTTTAAATAAGATAAAAAGAAGGGTTATTTTCTTTTTATCCGGTTTCAATGATTTTGATTCATGTATCTATCGTCCTTATGTCTAGAAAATTAGACTTTATTTTTGTATAAGATTTATTTTTGTATTAGAGTGTCATATAGGCAAAGTTAAAAAAAAAAAAAAATGGGAATCTCATTTCAATGATTTTGATTTATATATTTATAGTCCTTATGCTGAAAAAATAGGTTTTACTTTTGTATAATTATTGTTGTGAGAGTGTTTTATAGGCAACCAAGTATCAATTTGTTGTGCCAAATTTGAGATTTGAGTCCTTTTGTGTGAGAGCTATATATAGACACAAAAGATTCACAAAGTGATTCAGGAATTATGACATTGATTTGTCTATCTCACAGGTGGCTATTATTGGTAAAGGCAAGTCTTCCCCTACAGAACATCAAATTAAGCTAATTGGTAAAGGCAAGTCTTCCCCTACAGAACATCAAATTAAGCTTTATTTTTGTATCAGTGTCTTCTAGGGAAAGTTTAAAAAAAAAAAGGGGGGAAATTTTGGTAAATTTTTTTTATTTATAATTGCTTAATTTTAGAATAAAATAAAAACAAGAGTTATTTTCTTTTTATTTTAATTATTTTTTTAAGTTTTTGCAAATGGTTTGTGTAAATAAAAGAAGATTCTTAGACCAAAAAATACCTCTATTTATTGTTGTTCTTTGACATGAGAGTGTTTTTATGAAATGGTCTTTATGTCTGAAAAATTAGGCTTTAAAATTAGGGAATCTCATTTCAATGATTTTGATTCATGTATTTTTAGTCCTTATGTTTGTTAAGTTGTATTTTTGTATAATTAATTGTTTTTTGTGTAAAATAATTTTTTCAAACCAAAATTACCTCTTAAAAAAAACTCAGACCAAAAATACCTCCATTTATTGTTGTCCTCCAGAATGAGAGTATTTTCATGTGCCTTAAATTATTCATTTAAATGTTTTTGCAAATAGTCCTTACATCTAAAAAATTAGGCTTTATTTTTGTATAATTACTATTGTTCTCCATCACGAGAGGGTCATGTAGAAAATATAAAAAAAAAAAAAAAAAAAAAAAAACAAGAGTTATTTTCTCCTTATTTATTTATTACCATTTATTGTTGTCCTCCAGAATGAGAGTATTTTCATGTGCCTTAAATTATTCATTTAAATGTTTTTGCAAATAGTCCTTACATCTAAAAAATTAGACTTTATTTTTGTATAATTACTATTGTTCTCCATCACGAGAGGGTCATGTAGAAAATATTTAAAAAAAAAAAAAACAAGAGTTATTTTCTCCTTATTTATTTATTTTTTTAATTATATTTTAAAGTTTTTCTGATTGGTTTGTGTAAATAAAAGAAAATATTCAGACCAAAAATATATTTATTTATGTTGTCCTCCAACATAAGAGTTTATGAAAGTGCCTTAAATTCTTCCTTTAAGGTCTTTGCGAATGGTCCTTATGTCTCGCTTTATTTTTGTATAATTCTTGTTATAGGTAAAGGTTTCAAAAGATGGAAAAAGTAGCATGTGTGACTATGAGAAAAATAGAAGAGATTATGATTTAACACACTGTAAACTATTTACATTTATAGATCTTTAAAAATTGTAAATAGTTACAGGACCTCATCTAGGACCTCATCTTCCTGAGGTCATGTCTCGAGATCCAGGGTACAAAATTAGGCTAAGGAAGGTTCGTTGGAAAGATAAAATAGAGTATAACAATATGGAAATATCTATTTCATCAAATATGTGAATCAAAGACTTCAAATATTTATCAGAAAAGGGGCTACGAAATTGCAGCAAATAGAGTTTCATAAGTGTGTTTTTAGAAAAAAGTGACTACCAGGGCATTTTCCTATTTTAATGTTGTCTCGGTATTATCTATTTGACAATAATAGAATAGTAAGAGACATTTTGGGCTCAAATTTAGATTTTATTGATTAATTAAATGAGGCTTTTCTTAGAATGTTTTGGTTTCAAATGCTTTTTACTTTTGAGTTTTAGCTTTAGTTTTAAGATGTTTTTAATCATAATTTTGTTATTATTTTGCTGATGAAAATCATGGATTGGAGCCTCATAATTTTGGACTATTTTTGGACTAGAGCTATATGGAGAAGAAAAGGGAATTTTCTAGCTCCCAAAAACAAAAACAAAAAAACAAAGAAACAACTCTCTATTTTGGAATTAAATTGATGACTATGAATAAGAGGCCTATAGATGAGAGAAGGGTCCTAATTTTCTGCAAAACAGAGTCTTTTGCACTACTATAGGAGGCTTCTCTTAAAGAAAATTGGTTTCCTATTGGACTAGGTCAAAGAAATCTTTACTTTGTAATCAATAAGAACACTACTATTCAAATTTAACTATGAATAAAGAGGCCATTCAATTTTGATTTATTTGTTGTTCCATATAAGCATTTATTGGTTGTTTTAGCACTTCTGTTAATTTTTTATTAATTGTATTTAGAATTGATGTAAATCTATCTTTATATAGTTGATTAGTGGTGAATTAGAATTGAATTTGGCATTCTAATAGGCTTGTATGTGTTGCTTGTTAACTATTTACTAGTTTAATTTCATACTTGTCTTGACGTTAATTATTGTTATATTATGAGAACTATTTCTATAATATGACTAGTATCTTTTTATCTGGAATGCAATCATGGTGATTTGAATCCAAGTATATGCAATACTAGGAATTGATAACTATTTAGTATTGATAAATATTTATTAGATAATTGTGTATGCATATCTAATTGAATTGATATAGGCCACATGAAATGTTTCCATGATGTGTTATCTCATCTTAACCTTAGGTTCAATCTTGGTCCATTCCATATCCGCTCTTGATTGAGAGTAGGATTATTCCTTCTCTCGATTAAGATATATTAGCTTTGTTTGTTGTACTTAGTTAGATTGAATTTAGATTTAGTTTTAATTATTAAAAAAAAAAAAAAAAAAGTCTCCTTATGTATCAGCAAACCTTCATGGTGGCTTAGTTGAGCCCACATTTCAACCAACCTGAATGACAACCTCTTCCAAGCATGTTACGAGAAGGAAAGTATTTTCCTCCTACTTGTTATTATCAGCAAACAACAACACACATCAACAAGTGGAAGATAGTTTTAGAATTAGTTTAATTATTAGTTCATGCATTAGATTAGATTAGGCATTCATTTTAGGTTAGATTTGGGTTGAGGAAATTTGGCCTTCAAATCGGTTGAAATCACCACACCAAACAGGAAATTATCTAATTGGGAACTTAACTGGGTGATTATCTTAATGTTGAACATGGTCAATTTTGGCCATCAACAAGTCCCCAAAGAGATGAAGCATGCCCGGCCACCCCCACCCCCAACCCCCTCCCCCAAAAAAAATAACACAAAAAAAATAACACCTCATTCTAGTAAGAGGAGAAAGATCTACTTCTAGGATGCAAGTGATGGTGGTGAGGGTGTATGTGGTAATAAGTAACCAATGAGGCCCACTTTGTATAAGTAACCTCATATGACATACAACCTCATATGACATACAATAATTGTTTGCATGATATTTCATTTGTATATTATATTTTTTTCTATATAAGTCATCATATGCCATACATTAGGCATGAGGTGCCATTTTGTTAAAAATATACATTTGGGACAATTTTGAGTTTGTGTGTGGGGTTCATGGAACATGTTTTATGAATTGAATTCTTTGCCTATTTTATTTTAAGTGTTATCTTTCTAGGTTGAATTTTCATCTATGTGGTGTTGATTCAGATTCAATATCACCTTATGGTGAAGTGAGCATTATGACATATTGCATTGTTTAGGTGTTTGGATTGGGATTTTAAATACATGCTAGTTGGGAATATTCCTAGTGATACATGTAGTTTGTGATTCCAAACAAATCATACGTGATACATGTAGTTTGTGATTCCAAACAAATCATAACAAGTTTTATCCCTTATGGCATACTTCTCCAAGAGTATACCAAATATGGAAATCACTTTATTATAATAATTTATGCGATAGAAATATGTTTTTGATATGAAAGTTATGAAAGTTATGAAAGTTCTATATTAGATAACTTAATAAATTCAAACCTATGTTATATCAAATCAAAATGATTGATAAATCTCAAAAATTACTTAATCACGAATAGAATGCAAGAAGAAAACTCTCACATTTGCAATGACACAATTTTAGATAGAAAGATACTTTATACATATATGGAAGAAATGAAATGCATATGAACAAATTTATCACAAAATTGATACAATATCTAGCTCTCCAAAATATAGCAAGATAAAATCATGAAAACCCTAGCTACCATCAAACACCCAAAACAAGCTGGCATCAACACCAACAATTCCACCCTTGGCTTCAACAAGATTTTATCACATATGCTCTTTACACTAGCATTTTTTCTTCCATAGGGTTTAAGAACCTTAGCCATGTCACATCACACAAGTGCATGGCAAGTTAACTCTAGTTGTAGTCTTTGTATATACTTGTCCATTCTAGGGTTTATGTATGAATTATTTGCCTTCAAATCTTACACCAACATAAAAAAATCACCTCCATGGGACATCATGAAAGATATAATAATCAAATTGTCTTCTAATAAAGGAATCACATCATGCTAAAGGCTCATCAATTTCATCTCACAATGATCTTTTTCTAGCCTCACTTCCCATAAGAACAAGTTTTTACATCATTCAAGGTGTTAGATCCATTATCCATGTATTCTAGTAGGTTAAAAAATCTAGTAGAATAACAAGATCCATCATAGTAATCATCATGAATCAAACCAAATCCATGTTATTATATAAGGTCTACATGCATAGCATAAACCCTAGCATCACAGGAGAAAACCTAAAATTCACACAAAACAATATCTCCATGAAACATACATGACATATCTCTCTTCCATTTTCTTATTCTAGATTTTTCTCATGAACCCTAATGTCATACTACTATGATTTCCTCATGAACCTAACATCTTTATCTCTACAAGACTTCTCTATAGTATAATGATGAGAAAACAAACAACAACTCTATCATCCCTTCTACATACAATAGGTGAGGGAGGCTAGGGAGGCTAACATGATAAGGACATAATTCCATACAAGTGAAACACCCTTCAAGCATGATCCCCTTTGGTGCCAACACCCCTCCTCTAAGATGATGCACTCCCTCACAAGTTGTTAGTCCAAAGTTTCCTTTTCCTTCCATTTTTTACTATCCAAGTGTCCTCATGCAATATGATTCTCCTATAACTATGTGTCACATGTCCCCATTATTATTTCCATTTAAAACCACACTTGAGAACATTAAGAATCCCTTCACTATATTGGGTAGCTAAATTATTTTATTAGATGCTTATATTTTTAAATTCCAATGCCATTACATCATAAAAGTCTATTGTCATGCACTAGATATATTTGTCAAAAGCTACCCAAATAAATGTAAGAGAAATCCTTGGGGTTAGGGATGGAGAGTGTTTCACTTGTCATCCCTCCCCTCTAATAGTGGATTCCTTATAATATTTCTCAAATATGATCATTAATGTACCACCATAAATCATGTAATAAGAAGTTGCAAAAAATTACACCATTTTACACATATCAAAGAACAATCATGTTGTTATCTTATGTGTGTAATAAATTCACCGCTTTTTCTTAGTGGTATTTATATTATAGAATATTTGCACTGAAGTACTCACATAAGCCTCCCCATGCAATATTTCTTCCACAACATACCCATAGGTCATATTCATGCATGGACCATACCATGCCACTCAACTACAATTGTAATTTCATGGAACATCTCCCTAAACCCACTTTCACCGTAACTTAGATGTGGGACCTCACTAGGATGTCTAGTACATAGGTGTGTTCCTTAAGGCACCTTCTCCCATTTATGTCTAGTTCTTGGCACCTTTTATTTGGGAGTATAAAATCCAAACCAAGCAATGTATATAAGAGATACTCTTTAAATTGTTTCTCAAAATCCACCCCCTTTGCAAAATTTGCATTGAAAATTACTAAAGAAAACCCTAGCTCTAAATATCCTTAGTAAATAATTTTTTTTCCTATGAAATCCTAGTATGAGAGTGCTCCTAGATGTAGCCCAATGTGAGGAGTCCAACGGAATTGGAAGTTCTCCAATTCAAGTCCCACTTTGTATTTTTTGGCCATTTGCATCTCACTTCCTCGAGCTATTCAAGTTAGCTATTCAAGTTCATATTGTGAATTTTCTCCATGGGTATAAAAACCAAACCAAGTAGAAAAATGAGTTTCCTAAACTTTGGAAAGCGTGTTTTTCCAAGTCTCATGTGATAACACTACTCAAAATTACTTGAGCAAGTATTTTAAAAAGTTCACCCACTTATGAAAAAAAATTTCATTGGCCTTTATTGACTAAACCCTAGCTTTCAATATCCTCAATAAATAAATTTTTGGCCTTTGGAATCCTAGGAGGGAAGTTTCCCCTACCTGTAACCCAATGTAACCCAATGTCATGAGTCCAACGAAATTGAGGTTTTCCCATATGAGTCCCAATTATGAGTTATATGTACCACTTTGGTAGGAGACAAGATATATTGACCCTTTCCTTGCCTTAAAGATTACCATTCCATTAAAGCCTTTTGTCGATAACCCAAAGGATAAAAATAATCTTTTAATGCAAAAACAAAATTGGCCCAAGAAGAAAGGAGATTACTCGAGTTTTTGCTGCCTTTATGCAGCTTTCTCTCCCACTAGACGAGAGCGGTGCCACTCAACCAAAGAGATGCTAATTGGATCTTTGCCTCATCTTCCTCGATATGATGAATTTGGAAATAAACCTCGATATGTCTAATCCAATTGTTTAGTTTATCTGCATTACATTCTCCATTATATGTGGGAAAATCAAATTTTACATCTAGCTTAAAAAATGGCTTCTTAGATGTATTTCTATGATGCTTGTTAGAGTGATGAGAATTAGAAAAAGAAGAACTGCATTACATTCTCCATTATATGTGGGAAAATCAAATTTTACATCTACCTTAAAAAATGGCTTCTTAGATGTATTTCTATGATGCTTGTTAAAGTGATGAGAATTAGAAGAAGAAGAACTATCACTAGACGATGGAGAGGGAGGAGGATTTTCTCCTCCAGCTTCATGATTTACCTATGCATGGTCATCTGGCTCTTTCTTCTCAAGTTTGATTGTCTTCTCATACTCTGTAAATAGCTTGTCAACTTTATCTACCATGGTGAAGAAGATGTTGCGATAATTTCGCTCTTCCTCGATTCAAGCTTCCTCATCTACCATGTTCCGTCTTCATGGTGTATGCCCCACTTCAGGATCAAAGGATGTAAGTTTTCCTTCACCTCTTTGGAGCTTGTTCCTGGTTAGCATTCACTCATACAACTCGCATCAAGAAGACCTACTCCGATACCAAACTTTATCCAGATATTTTAACATCAATGATGCATTTAGAATGGCATATAAAAAAGCACATTAACCAAGTAATTTAAGACATGAAAAATAAGTGAAAATCATAAAGCAACTATGAGATCAAAGGCACACAAACGATTTGATTACGAAGTTCACCTTTGTAGCACATCTTCACCTCCAGTTCCTTCGTCAGTATGTTCTTGGAGCTTCACTGTACATGTTGGCTTATAGGGGCCTGACCCAGGTTCGGAAGAGTTATTTAGCCAAACAAATCCCGCAGCTATCGGCCCTTTCTGCAACAGCCCGCAGAGCACGGACTAAGGTCTCACTCGAGGTAGCAGGGGAGAGTGTTGGAACCAGGTTTCCGCACCCTTGGGATGTCTTGATGTGGTCTGGAAGGCTCGCACACTATTCTACGGCTTCGCGCCACTCTGCCCCGCGTAGATCCGAACCTAGGAAAATCCTTAATACTTATTAATGTGATGTTATAGATTAGATCTACTCTTTATGGTCTTTAAGCAAACATTTAACAGAAATAACCAGTTCGCGTACCCAGAAAAGATACAAATTTCCATAGACTCATAACATAAGCATACGTGCATGGATCAAACAGTTATATTAACCATAAATTATCCAGATCCGCAATAATTCAGATTTAACACAGAATTTCAGAATCAACTTATCTTTATTCAATTCTTGCACCAATACATCCAGATCCACCCTGCGCACTCAACTGCAGGGGTCCGCGCACACATATGCGGATTCTAGTAGGCCTCTGCGCACACAGCTGCAGAGCCTCTATCTACTAAACAACACCCTTGACTTGGACTTACAGACGTTTGAAGACTTCGTTCCTCAAAAACCCATTACATCCCAGATCCAAAAGTACCTACCCCAAAAAGCTACTTTCTACCCATAGAACCTTGCTCTATTTATACATTCCCATGGTCCGCAGACCATGGGCAGGTCGACTCACTTCCTATTATTTTACATTATTTTTGGGCGGACAACTCTTTGACTTGACTCATTTACCATTCGCGCTCCGCGCACTTCGCGGAGTCCTTACCATACCTTTCCCAAAGGACTATACCTTATGTCCTTATCAAAATGATTGATAAATCTCAGAAATTACTTAATCACGAATAGAATGCAAGAAGAAAACTCACATTTGCAATTACACAATTTTAGATAGAGAGATACTTTATACATATATGGAAGAAATTAAATGCATATGAACAAATTTATCACAAAATTGATACAATATCTAACTCTCCAAAATATAGCAAGATAAAATCATGAAAACCCTAGCTACCATCAAACATCCAAAACACTTGCTAACATCAACACCAACAATTCCACCCTTGGCTTCAACAAGATTTTATCACATATGCTCTTTACACTAGCATTTTTTCTTCCATAGGGTTTAAGAACCTTAGCCATGTTACATAACACAAGTGCATGGCAAGTTAACTCTAGTTGTAGTCTTTATATATACTTGTCCTTTCTAGGGTTTATGTATGAATTATTTGCCTTCAAATCTTACACCAACATAAAAAAATCACCTCCATGGGACATCATGAAAGATATAATAATCAAATTGTCTTCCAATAAAGGAATCACATCATGCTAAATACTCATCAATTTCATCTCACAATGATCTTTTTCTAGCCTCACTTCCCATAAGAACAATTTTTTACATCATTCAAGGTGTTAGATCCATTATCCATGTATTCTACTAGGTTAGAAAATCTAGTAGTATAACAAGATCCATCATAGTAATCATCATGAATCAAACCAAATCCATGTTATTCTATAAGGTCTACATGCATAGCATAAACCTTAGCATCACATGAGAAAACCTAAAATTCACACAAAACAATATCTCCATGAAACATACATGACATATCTCTCTTCCATTTTCTTATTCTAGAGTTTTCTCATGAACCCTAATGTCATACTACTATGGTTTCCTCATGAACCTAACATCTTTATCTCTACAAGACTTCTCTAAGACAATATAGTATAATGATGAGAAAACAAACAACAACTCTATCATCCCTTCTACATACAATAGGTGAGGGAGGCTAACATGATAAGGACATAATTCCATACAAGTGAAACACCCTTCAAGCATGATCCCTTTGGTGCCAACACCCCTCCTCTAAGATGGTGCACTCTCTCACAAGTTGTTAGTCCAAAGTTTCATTTTCCTTCCATTGTTTACTATCCAAGTGTCCTCATGCAATATGATTCTCCTATAACTATGTGTCACATGTCCCCATTATTATTTCCATTTAAAACCACACTTGAGAACATTAAGAATCCCTTCACTATATTGGATAGCTAAATTATTTTATTATATGCTTATCTTTTTACATTCCAATGCCATTACATCATAAAAGTCTATTGTCGTGCACTAGATATATTTGTCAAAAGCTACCCAAATACATGTAAAAGAAATCCTTAGGGTTAGGGATGGAGAGTGTTTCACTTGTCATCCCTCCCCTCTATTGTCGTGCACTAGATATATTTGTCAAAAGCTACCCAAATACATGTAAAAGAAATCCTTGGGGTTAGGGATGGAGAGTGTTTCACTTGTCATCCCTCCCCTCTAATAGTGGATTCCTTATAATATTTCTCAAATATGATCATTAATGTACCACCATAAATCATGTAATAATAAGTTACAAAAAATTACACCATTTTACACATCAAAGAACAATCATGTTATCTTATGTGGTGAAAATGTTATCTTATGTGTGTAATAAATTCACCATTTTTTCTTAGTGGTATTTATACTATAGAATATTTGCACTGAAGTACTCATATAAGCCTCCCCATGCAATATTTCTTCCACAACATACCCATAGGTCATATTCATGCATGGACCACCTAATGAGGATATCATGCCACTCAACTACTATTGTAATTTCATGGAACATCTCCCTAAAACCACTTTCACCGTAACCTAGATGTGGGACCTCACTAGGATGTCTAGTACATAGGTGTTTTCCTTAAGGCACCTTCCCCCATTTATGTCTAGTTCTTGGCACCTTTTCTTCAGGAGTATAAAATCCAAACCAAGCAATGTATATAAGAGATACTCTTTAAATTGTTTCTCAAAATCCACCCCCTTTGCAAAATTTGCATTGAAATTTACTAAAAAACCCCTAGCTCTAAATATCCTTAGTAAATCATTTTTTTCCTATGAAATCCTAGTATGAGAGTGCTCCTAGATGTAGCCCAGTGTGAGGAGTCCAACGGAATTAGAAGTTTTCCAATTCAAGTCCCACTTCGTATTTTTTGTCCATTTGCATCTCACTTCCTCAAGCTATTCAAGTTCATATTGTGAATTTTCTCCATGGATATAAAAACCAAACCAAGTAAAAAAAATGAGTTTCCTAAACTTTGGAAAGTGTGTTTTGCCAAGTCTCATGTGATAACACTACTCACAATTACATGAGTGAGTATTTTAAAAAGTTCACCCACTTATGAAAAATTTGCATTCGCCTTTACTAAATAAAACCCTAGCTTTCAATATCCTCAATAAATAAATTTTTGGCCTTTGGAATCTTAGGAGGGAAGTTTCCCCTACCTGTAACCCAATGTCATGAGTCCAACGAAATTGAAGTTTTTCCCATATGAGTCCCAATTATGAGTTGCGTCTTTATTGCTAAATCCATTCAGGGGTATATTATGAAATTTGTCTATGGGTGTAAAAACCAAATTGAACTTAAAAAATGACTTTTGCAAGATTTGGAAATTTTGTTTTACAAAGGCCCATGCAATCACACTACCCGCAACACTAGAGTGAGTGTTTTGCAAATTCCAACCCCTTCTACAAAAGTTACTTTGATATTTAATGAACAAAAACCTATCTCTAAAGATCCGAAAATAAATAAATTTTTGACCTAAGGAGTCATAGGAGCAAGTTATCCCTAGCCTTGGTAACAGGAGTCTAATGGAATCAGTGATTTTCCCATCTGAGTCTTAGTTTGAATTTTTTGATTTTCCCATCTGAGTCTTAGTTTGAATTTTTTGGCAAGTTTCTACTCGCTTCCAAGAACAATTTAGGGACATATTATGAATTTTTTCCAAGGGTATAAAAACAAAACCAAGCATCATAAAAGAGTTTCTTAAGCTCAAGCGTTTGTGTTTGGGCAAGGCCCATTTGAGCACATTACCCATGATTTCTTGAGCAAGAATTTTGTAAACCCCTTGTGCAAAGTTTGCATTGATCTTTATAAAAAGAAAACCATATTTGAAGATCCTAAAATAGATCAATTTTTGACACATGGAGTCATGGGGAGTGGGTGGTGTCCATAGCTATAACCTAGTGCCAGGAGTCCAACAAAACCAACATTTTTCCCATCTCTATCACGCTTTGAATTTTATGGCAAGTTGCAACTTTATTCCAAGATTTATTTAAGGACATATTATGAATTTTTTCCAGAGGTATACAACCAAAACCAAGAAGTAGAAATGAATTTTGTAGGCTCAAGAATTTGTGTTAATCCAAGGCCCATGTGAACACGCTAGCCAGTATTGCTTGAGTGGTAATTTTTCAAAATCCAATTCCTTTTATAAATTTTGCATTGATCTTTACTAGGAAAAAAACCCTATATATGAAGATCCTCAAATAGATCAATTTTCGACCTACGGAGTCATGTGGGGGGTGGAATTGCCATAGCTATAACCTAGTGCTATAATTCCAACAAAACTAATGGTTTTGCCACTCAAGTCTTGGTTTGAATTTTATGGCAAGTTGACACTTAGTGCTAGTAGTCAAACAAAATATATTGTTTTCCCATTCGACTTCCAGTTTGAACTTTATGGCAAGTTTCAACGCACTTCCGAGAGACATTTGGGGATACACTATGAAATTATTCAAGAAATATAGAAAACATACCCAACAATATAAATGAGTTTCATAAGCATTAACATTTTTGTTTGGCAAAATGCCAATGTGATCACACTACCAACAATCGCTTGAGCTAGTTTTGGGGATTAAAGTTAAAATAAGAGTTGGATTTTGCATAAAGGTGGAAAACTCATTGTGTAATTTGAAAACCTTATATTTGTGGATTTTGAAACCCTATTTGTGTGCAATTTCAAAACCCTAGTTTTGTGGAATTTGAAAACCCTAGTAATGTGGATTGTGGAAATTTCAACATAGTGACTTCAAAATTGAGTGCATAATTAGACAATGTACATAAGCACACCATATTAAACCTAGTAATTTGAAAACCATAGTAATGTGGAATTTGATGGAATGGAATTGTTATTTATACTATTATGACTAATTTGTTGACCAAAGTGTTGTCATTGATGTCAAAGGTATATTATTGATGTCAAGTATAAGGAGATTGATGAAAATTTTGAAAGAAGATTGTCAATGATGTCAAGTTCAGGGGGATCTTGTTGATGAATAATCTAAGTGTTCAATCAAGTAACCCTCACCGAGACCTTTCCAATAGTATATGGCACTTAGTATAACTCTTATTGGTCAAGGAGTTATTGTTCTTTAAATATTAATCAATGCTCCATGGCTCCAAGTTCTAGCGCAATAAATATGCCCAATTATTAGCATTAAATTGTTATTAGTGTTAATTTGTTGCCCCGACCTTGTGGCTCTAAGTTAGCACAACTTTTGAAAATAATTGTGTTGGGTCCCTATAATACTAGTGATTACCCCACTACTATTGTAGTTATACCCCTTATTTATATTGTTGTGCCCCTATTACCCCCATGTTGTTATTTCTGTGCCCCATAAAATCCCTCTATTGTTATTTTTGTGGCTTTATATTATTATTGTTAGGTCGGCTGGATTATATTGTGACTCTTTAGACTCCTATATATAGAAAGGAGGTTTTGTCATTTGTATCATCCAAGAATTGTTCTTTTATGTAATGTAAAGGAGGTTGCCTCCTCGAAGAGGCTGAATTCTAAGGCATTGATCTATCTTTTCTATCTTTTCTTGAGCTGGTTTCATAACATTTGGTATCAAAGCTTTGAATTCTAGGGTTTCGCTGCTCCAAACAGGTCATCGTGGAATTTTCGCTATAACTTTTTTTCTGTGACGTTTCAGAAGTCGCAAAAAAAACCCATTTGAGAAGAAATCACGCTGAACCTTGGGTCCGAATTTCAGAGTGAGAAGAAATCACGCTGAACCTTGGGTCCAAATTTCAGAGCTTTTCGCGCGATATTTGCGGAGATATGATCTGAGGAAGTTGGTCTTTTTGCAGACTCCTGAATTACATTCAAAACAGGTGACCTGGGGAAAATCGTCATAACTTTCTCTCTGGGGATCGGATTGAAATTTCGTAAGAAGGTGTAGAAAGAGGACGGACTGTAGTTCCTTGTATGTGTGTTTCAGATTGAAAGGTTGAAACAGTGACTCATGGCACGTTGTACAAGTTCGCTCTACTGAACTAGTCTAAAAGCAAGTCACTGTGGGAGATTTCACATAACTCTTCCTTGGAGAACCCAATTTGGGTCAGACTTGTGGCATTGGAAAGAGGACACAGAAGGCTACTACAGGTCGCAATTTTGGAACTGGATGATCCAAAATTACAGAGATACATCAGATTCAATATCAGGCTTCTATAAAGTGAAAAAAGGTGTGTAGTTTTTTTTTTAATTTTTATGTAAGCTTCATTTAACGGAATTCAAAGGGCATAGTAAAGCATTATTATCGGTAAATGATGCCCCGAGGAAAAAAAATGCAAACACCTAGTAAGGAACCTGAAAGCTCTAGCATCACTGATGAAGAAGAGGAAGAAATGCTACATGATATATCAAAATTACAAGAACAAGTGCAACAAATGTCACGCTCACAAAAGCTAACAGAAGATAAGATAAATGGCGTGGAATCTAAGATAAATGGCGTGGAATCTAAGATAAAGGGCATGGAAGCTAAGATGGATGATTCGAAGACAAATTTGAAGAGAGACATGGCAAATTTGAAGACAGATTTGAAGACAGACATGGCAGATTTGAAGACAGATTTCACAAATTTTCTACAAGAAATACTTACTAATGGTGAAAAGGTTGTAAAGGAAACTCATGATGTGAACAAAAGTAATGTTAATCATGATTCCATAGACGCTAATTTTGGATCGAAGACCACCATATTCCAAAAATCGATATGAGGAAGTTTGATGGCAAGGATCCCGCCATATGGATATTACAGATGGAGCAGTTCTTCGATCTAAATAATGTGCAAAACACACAAAAGGTAGTATGGAAACTGTATATTTGGAACCAAATCAGTTTGTATGGTATCATTATCTTTTCTCTCGTAAAAAATTTATCACTTGGGCAATTCTTACGGAAGAATTGATAGCACATTATGAAGGTACAAAAAGCAACACTTTTTTTAGCCAATTGATAAGTCTCAAACAAAAGGGTTCAGTAATGGAGCATATTGAGGAGTTCCAAAAATTGAACATAAGGGTAAAAGATATTCCAGAGGAGCATAGGATTGATGTGTTCATAGGGTCTTTAAAGGATAATATCCAACATGATCTTCGCCTTTGGGAACCTGATTCATTAGAGAAGGCATTCAGGTTAGCAAGAAAAATGGAAAGCAAAATTATGGCAACCAAGAAGCATTGTTGCCCCTAGTCTTCCACAACCTATAAGGTTGACACCACAACAATTGGAAGAAAAAAGAGCAAAAGGGCTTTGTTACAGTTGTGATAGCAAATACACTAAAGGTCATAAGTGTGCTGAGAAGAAATTATTCTACATAGATTGTGAAGAGGAAGAAGAAAAGGAGCAAAAAAGGTCAAAAGAAAAAGATATACTCCAGGAACAAAGCCTAGATGAAGAACAAATAAATCCGACCATATCTTGTAATGCATTGGCGGGAATTACCACTCCTCAAACCATCAAGATAGAAGGACAAATCAAGAAGAAAAAGGTAATAGTGTTGATTGATTCAGGAAGCACCCATAATTTTATTCATTGTAGGGTAGCAAAAGAATTGAATTGCTTCCTATATCCAGCACCAGAGTGTCAAGTGATGATTGCAAATGGAGGAACAATAAATTGCTCTGGAAGGTGCCATAATATCAAGCTATCCATGGGAGAATATGTATTGACTAGCCCAATGCTTTCCATTCCAATGGGAGGTGCTGATGTTGTACTAGGAGTCCAATGGCTACAATCCTTGGGTACAATAGCTTTTAATTTTCAAGAACTTTTCATCAATTTTTCTACGAAAGGAAAGGAAGTTGAATTAAGGGGTATTGCAGGGAAACCAGGAAAGATAATCAGCTCTAATGGTATGACAAAGCTTCTAAAAAAGGAGCAAAGAGGTGTAATTGCACAATTATGTTCGCTAGATGTTTCCACATCGGAATCATCTATTTCTCCATATCTCCAAAAAATCCTGGACAATCATTCCAAGGTATTTGAGACTCCCAAAGGTCTCACACCTATGCGTGATCATGATCATGCTATTCATCTGATTCCAGGAAGTGTTCCTCCAAACATCAGGCCGTACAGATATCCATATGTCCAAAAAAGGGAAATTGAACGTATGGTTGCAGAAATGCTAGAGGCTGGTATAATTCAACCAAGTCAAAGTTCTTTCTCTGCTCCAGTAGTATTGGTGCACAAGAAGGATGGATCATGGCGCATGTGTCCGAATTATAGGGAGCTCAACAAAGCTCACTATTAAAGATAAGTTCCCCATTCCTGTCATTGATGAATTGCATGAATCAATTTACTTCACCAAGTTGGATCTTCGTTCAGGATATCATCAAATCAGAATGAAGATTGAAGACATTCCGAAAACGGCATTTAGAACTCATGAGGGTCATTATGAATTTTTGGCCATGCCTTTTGGCCTTACTAATGCACCTTCAACATTTCAAGGTTTGATGAATTCAATTTTCAAACCATTCCTTAGAAAAATTGTGGTAGTATTTTTTGATGATATACTAATCTACAGCAAGTCTTGAAAGGATCATGTTGAACATGTTGACGGGGTGCTACAACTATTGGAGGAGAAACAATTATATCCAAAAAGATCCAAATGTTTCTTTGGAGTCCAGGAGGTGGAATATTTGGGTCATATTGTATCTCATGAAGGAGTTAACGTAGACCCTAGCAAAATTAAAGCCATTAAGGAATGGAAAATCCCCACATCCATAAAGCATCTGCGAGGATTTCTTGGGTTGTATTATCGCAAGTTTGTTAATAATTATGGGAGAATAGCAGCACCTCTAACAACATTATTGAAGAAAGATGCATTTTCATGGACTCGGAAGCAACAAAGGCCTTTGAACATCTTAAAGAGGCAATGTGCCAAGCACCGGTCTTAGCTACACCAGACTTCACAAAAACCTTTATTGTGGAATGTGATGCTTCAGAAAATGGAATTGGTGCTGTTCTAATGCAAGATGAAAGACCCATTGCTTTTGAAAGTCATCCAATCAAGGGAAAGTTTTTTAAGCAAAGCTATTTATGAGAAGGAAATGTTGGCAATACTCCATGCACTTAAAAAATGGCGACCCTACCTAATGGGAAGAAACTTCAAGTAAAAACGGATCATGATAGCCTTAAATACTTTTTAGAACAAAGATTATCCTTTGAAGAGCAACAAAAGTGGGTCACAAAGATGTTGGGTTATGACTTTGAAATCATCTACAAAAAAGGAAGCAAAATGTGGTGGTAGATGCACTCTCAAGAAAGGATGAGGATGTGGAAGCATTGTTGTGGCCATTTCTATTATCCAACCAGATTGGATAAACGAAGCAAAGGAGGAATGGAAGAATGATGAAGAAGTGTGGGCACTTATTCGAAAGCTACAACAAGATTCCAGTACGTCTGATTACATTTAGCTGAAAAAATGATTCATTATGGTACAAAG